>KZ538102.1:15510-110976 GCA_000934665.2 Catajapyx aquilonaris
GGGGGGGGGGGCAGGCAGACTGGGTGGGGAAGGGGTAAAGGTCCGGCAGGGGGACGACGACCGAGGCGGGAGAGACGAAAAAAAGTGACCTTCTCCCAAGGAGGTCAGTAGGCAACTGGACGTGTTCCACCCCCATTGCGCATGCTCGGAACGGGAGCCAATCGGAGGCGTCGTGGTAACAGAGTGCGTCATGGATACGACGCAGCAACAATGGACGGGGGCCAATAGGAACAGGTGGCGGCAACAATACGGGGACGGACCAATCAGAGGGCTTATACATAGTCCGCAAGGATTTTAATATTATAGATTACAGGAATAATCGCCTTTATAAGTTGATTTTTATCAATTAACCGGCAAAACAAAATCGCCCTAAATTCATGACATACGGTACTATTTCTATAGTATAGAAAGATGCGCAATTGAATACTTCTTACTTGTAGGTGCATCATTTATTCCCCCCATATTCAATACCATTAAGCCCTGGTTGAATTCATCAGTCGCCAAAATTATCAATATTTACAGTTCAGACAGAAGCAAGTGGGTCCCTGCGCTATTGGAGGAAATAGACCAGAGCCAGTTGCCTAAACACTGGGGAGGAACAATGGTCGATCCAGATGGAGACCCCCGATGCCCATCTAAGGTTACTCTTAACGCGACTGACACTTTTTTACACGCTTTATATTAGCTTCACGTTGTCTGTGAGTGTGTGTGTCCACCCCTCTCTTCGCCATTGCCCCACCATCTATCGGTAGTTATTAACGTTAGGGGTGATTTCGCGCCTTCCTACACCATCTAGCGGTTCGTATTCACAATAGGTAGTCACGTGATTGGCTGTGTTCGCTACCTCCCTACCGTCTGGCGGTAGTAGTCACATGATGGGTGAATTTGCAACTTCCATACCTACTAGCGGTAGTAGTCACGTGATTGCCTGTGTTCGCTACCTCCCTACCGTCTGGCGGTAGTAGTCACATGATGGGTGAATTTGCAACTTCCATACCTACTAGCGGTAGTAGTCACGTGATTGCCAGTGTTCGCTACCTCCCTACCGTCTGGCGGTAGTAGTCACATAATGGGTGAATTTGCAACTTCCATACATACTAGCGGTAGTAGTCACGTGAGTCGGTCCCTTGCCCCACCATCTCAGATACTTCCGTCAGCTACTTCCCCCCTCTCCGCCACTTCTTGCTTTCCACCCCATTGGTGGGGAGGTTCGCTCCCCACACCATCTTGTGGTTGGTATTCGCATTAGGGGGTCACTTCGCAACTTCAACGCCAGATGGCGGAAGTAGTCAAGTGAGGTTGTCACATCGCTACACATCTCCGTCGCTACTTCCTCCACATCATGCTCCACATCATCGGGAGGTATAGTCACGTGATTTGCTGTGTTCCCTACCTCCCTACTCACATGATGGGTGAATTAGCAACTTCCATACCTACTAGCGGTAGTATGTAGTCACGTGAGTCGGTCTGTTAGCAATCTCCACGCCAGTCACCGGAGTTACTGGCTCTCAGTAACCAGTTCGCTTCCTCCAAACCACAGGGCGGGAGTAAATACTCCACACTGTTTTTTAGTGACAAAGTGAAAATATTACAAATCACAGCCTGGCACCACATTCAACTAACTCCCCATGTACTATACATCTGTCATTCCTTCCACTTTATCACTAAAAACCAGTTAAAATAAAAATAAATAAAAAGCCTTTTTAAGAACACGCTTTATATTTCCAAGTGCACTAAAAAGTAGAAAATAATTTTTCTTCCTCAATCTTCAGCTTTCTCTTTTACCTTGAACTGAACAGAAGATTCATGACTTTCTTTCCGTGGAATTCAGCTACTGCAGTATTGTCTTGCTTTACTTATATTCTTATACGGCCTACATGACAAAAAATAAAGCGTGGGCACTAAATGACACATAATCGACTTCCATGGCATGAAATATAACCATGTACAGTATTAAAATTTTAGTGCCCACGCTTTATTTTTCGTCATGTAGGCCGTATAAGAATATAAGTAAAGCAAGACAATACTGCAGTAGCTGAATTCCACGGAAAGAAAGTCATGAATCTTCTGTTCAGTTCAAGGTAAAAGAGAAAGCTGAAGATTGAGGAAGAAAAATTATTTTCTACTTTTTAGTGCACTTGGAAATATAAAGCGTGTTCTTAAAAAGGTTTTTCATTTATTTTTATTTAAAAATATATTTCCTGTAATACCTCTACTCTTGTGCCAGGTGTGTGTCCACTGTGAATTTCCAAAGTCGGTCTACATGAAAAGTGTAGATGCCACAGCAAAGAAAAAGTTGAAGAAGGCCTTTGTAGACATGTGAGATATTCCAACTGGATGTTCATGTACCAGTAGATGGATCCATATTGAGGTACACTGAAGGAAGTTACTGTAAAGGACATGGGTTAACTCCTTATGTAAAAGTTGTACAGTTGGATTTTGCTCAAACTTGGTCAGTTGATAAAGCTCGACCCCAGGGTCAATTGTTCTGAAGGACGAAGAAAATCTACCGTGCCGTTTGGCCGCTAAAGGCGCTCAAAATTCAATTTTCAATGTTGTCAAATCTTGGTGAAATTAACACATATTGTAGAGTTCGATGAGCTGATTCAAATGCGCTATGGGACCATTTTCTCTGACAAACCATTTGGTCGTTATAGTTAGTTGCAGAGCTGTACAGTGTGTAGGTTTTACAGCAATATAAGTTGATCTACAATAGCCTCGACATAAAAGTGTATCGCATCAGGCTACATGCAAAATAATGGTCCTTATTTGGTACCCTGACAGTTGATGAATACATACACATGTCTCCTTTTTTTGGACTCTTTGACTTCATCATTGTAGGTGGATGTTCTACACGGATGGATTCGACATCGATTTCAAAATCCACTATGAAGATGTCAATGGAACACATGAAATTGTCAGCCTTCTTCGTGAGTCGTGTTATTTCACCATGGTTGAAGGAGAAACCACCACTTTGAAATCGGGGAAATGTAAGAACAAAGTCACTTATTGGAACACATCGAATGGGATGTCAATCATTTCTAACACTAATTTCCCCTAATTACTGTTGCAGATGTAGTAGCATTCGACAACAGCTACTACAAACTGAAGGGCAAAACCATATCATATTCCATATCTGTAACTGCACCAAACCATTAGTGATTCTCCAGAGACCAGTTTGAAAGATCGTGGTACTGTATAAGTTTTAAGAACGTTCATAAGGACAAATAAAATTAAGAACTAAAGTAGCATCAAAATCTGATGTTGTATTCTTGTATATTTCTTCCGTAATATTGATTGTTGGTGGTAGTACACCTAATGTTGGCCAGGATAAATGCTGTTGCCTACTGTCAGCAACAGAAACTCTGTTCGAAGGGGAGGCCACGACTTTAAAAATTGGACGCCATTATCTTCAAGGTAATTACTAAAATCATAAATATTGAACTTTCATGGACTCATCATATTGCGCGACGCAATCTACATGGATGCCATCATGTGGAGCCAAATATCAATGCAACAAGTGCAGGCATATGTATACACATTATCAGTGTGCCCTTGTCTGGCCCTTTCCTTTCAGTTGATAACGAAGTATCGCCTGATGAACATTATTTATCTTGTGCCTAAGTAATGGGTGATGTTAAACTGATCGATGAACAGGATATTGCTTTTGCTAAGGTAGGTTTTGCGGAATTTTATACAGGGGTGAATTTTGAAACCAAACATCATTCACAAAAAGGAGGCTTCAGCATTTGATGCTGAATGTTAGTTGTTTAATGTTGTAGTGTTAGAATTTTGCTTAATGTCTGAAAAATTGTGTTTCAGTTTCGAGAGCTTGCTTCGGATTATATTCAACCACACCATGAAGACTACTATCTGCTGAAATGGCTGACAGGTATCATAATACTGTACATGGAGACCTTATAATTATGTGAAAACGATTCGAATCACATTTTGGTCGACAATGAGTAAAGCAATACGTCATGTAGCTCATTCCATTTTCTGACCTATATTTTTATCAGATACACTGCCCTTGAGATAATAATTATCTCGAATCCAGGCAAATTTGACGTCGATTGTTTTGCATTTCAAGGTCTTCATTTGCTTATAAATTTTTGCTTATTGTGGTTTTTTTCAACTTTCATGTGCTTTTTCATAGAAAAATGCTTCGATCCCCAAAAGGCAGCTGATATGTTTTGTGAGGTTTGTGCAATTCAACTGTATCGTTCAACCATTGGCATTTAATATGGCCTTCTTTGGGTGGCCTGCTTACTAAACTGATCTTTCAGTCTATGAAATGGCGAATAAAACATGGCATTGACGATATCGTGGAAACTTGGAAGCCACCCATGTCATACGGGATATTCAGCAATCGAGGAATAGTTGGACATAACAAATTCGGATCATCAGGTACAGTATTATGTACAGTACCTTTCAATATGGAACCTGTGTGTATAACTAAAATATATTTATTTTTACATCTTTCCTGCAGTGTTACTATTCCCCGCCGGTCGATGGGACCTCAAAGGGATGCTCTCCTCGGGTCCCATTGAAGACATCGTCATGAACTTGGTGTACCATCTAGAGAAAGGAGCATTGGAGGAGAAGATGAAGAAGAAGAAATTTGGCAACGTTTCCTCAAAGCAAACTGTAATTGTTGACTTTGAAGGCCTTGATTACACTGTCGCTATTTGGAAAACTGGTAAACTGGTACTAACTTCTGTCAAAATATTTTTGTCATACTTGGAGACATTTCATATTTAAAGGCTTGCACAGTTTATGGTGTAACCAGCAAACTACAAAGTTGGTGCTCACCATGTAAGTACTTAAAATGCTGGAATTAATTTTTTGCAGCTTGGGAATTGGTTGCCCTTATTACCATTACATTTGGTTCCAATTACCCGCAGTCAATCAACTCGATGTTCGTTATTAATGGTAAGTATTAAGTTTTTGAAGCGAATATTCACATTCCTGTCATGAGAAATTACATTCCTAAGCTAATTTTATGAACCTACAAAATGAAATCGACATAAATCTATTATTGATACACTATCGAAATATAATGATGAATAATTGAACGAGTCTCTTACTTGCAGCGGCAGCATTCATTCCACCCATTTTCAATACCATTCTGCCCTGGTTGAATTCGTCAATTGTCAAAATTATCAAGATTTACAGTTCAGACAGAAGCAAGTGGGTCCCTGCTTTATTGGCTGAAATAGACCCAAGCCAGTTGCCCAAACACTGGGGAGGAACAATGGTCGATCCAGATGGAGACCCCCGATGCCCATCTAAGGTTACTCTTTAACGCGACTGACACTTTTTTTAAATATATTTCCTGTAATACCATTAGCTCTACTCTTGTGCCAGGTGTGTGTCCACTATGTATTTCCAAAATCGGTATACATGAAAAGCGTAGATGCCACAGCAAAGAAAAAGTTGAAGAAGGCCTTCGTAGACATATGTGAGATATTCCAACTGGATGTTCATGTACCTGTAGATGGCTCCATATTGAGGTACACTGAAGGAAGTTACATGTCTCCCTTTTTTGGACTATTTGGCTTCATCATTGTAGGTGGATGTTCTACACGGATGGATTCGACATCGATTTCAAAATCCACTATGAAGATGTCGATGGAACACATGAAATCGTCACCCTTCTTCGTGAGTCGTGTTATTTCAGCATGGTTGAAGGAGAAACCACCACTTTGAAATCGGGGAAATGTAAGAACAAAGTCACTTATTGGAACACATCGAATGGGATGTCAATCATTTCTAACACTAATTTCCCCTAATTACTGTTGCAGATGTAGTAACATTCGACAACAGCTACTACAAACTGAAGGGCAAAAACGTATCTTATTCGATATCTGTAATTTCCACCAAACCATTAGTGACTTAGTTCTAGAGATCAGTCTACTATTGTAGATTATTTCTCAGGTGGGTATAGGTGTAAAATAGTTGATCTTTATGGTATTTTTGCGTTTAATTGATATCAATAGTGTAGGGAATACGTATGTTGTTGGTGCCACGAGAGTGAACATTCACCTCAACATTTTTCAATACTTTTGTTCTGAATAAACATGCATTATGCTGAACACATTCTTCTGGTTGTGAATAGTATTCCATCCTGTAAGTGTATTTGAGTCGTCATTGTAGAAGGCAAGTGTTTCTAGTACATATTTTTCCAAACAATATTGTTTAGGTTTCTCACTTACCTCTCGTTGTTTTATTACGAAGATCTTACTGTTATGTACTGTACAATAGCTTTCATAATAACAAATAAAAATGACTGACGTAGCATCAAATGCTGATGTTGTATATATCTATAATGTGCAACATTTTGCATGATTGTTGTAATTCCTTTCTTAATATTGATTGTTAGTGGCAATACATCTAACATTATCCAGGGTAAATTCTCTATGCGTGTACAAGTGTCTATAATATGCACGTAAATCATCTACTATCAGCAGAGACCGTGCTACAGCAGAGTTGCCAACTCCATAAACGTCAGCAAAATATTTGCTGAAAGTTATCTAAAGAATTGTGTTATTGAGTGAGCTGATTGCAAAATTTCACTTACATTCAAGCCATAGAAAGAATAAATTGCAATTTTCAGAAGCTATTGCGTATACTTGTGTTACAACCAGTCTTGCACATTACGACTATTGGTTGAGGATTCTCCCTGTAATCAAGCTTAAAAAATTGGAATCCTTGAGCCTTTCCGCCTGATGAAACGCAATAGTACTGCAGTTGCTGCAAAAGGAATTAAAACATCAACTGGAATAATTGCATCAGTGAATTAATTATTATATTCTCATGGGTTCTGTTAGTGTATGGAGGTGTGTTGTGCTTCCCAATCATTCAGTTTAGGCTGATGTTTTATCGTCATCGGTGCCTTTGTATTTCCCAGCTGAAGTTATGTCGATTCTTAATTTGACGGATGAAGAGAAAAATGCTTTTCACAAGGTAGGCTTTAGAACATGAGCAATAACGTGTATGTTGCATAAGAACATATTTTAGGTAGTAATCTCACAGTATCTATAATATTATTGTGAATATCAAGTGTTGAAAGATTCATATTTCTCATATTTTTTCCAGTTTCGAGAGATTGCTTCAGAATACATACAACCACACCATAATGACCATTACTTGCTGAAGTGGCTTAGAGGTACCATAATAATATTATTATTATGATAATCATGTTATGTCGAGATCATTTTTATTGCAATATTTTAATATGGTCATTTGCCTTATTCGTTTTGTTTTTATAGAAAAACACTTTGATCCTAAAAAAGCAGCTGATATGTTTTGCGAGGTCAGTGCATTATGACGATATTTTATAGAATTTTATAGAATAATAATAATATTCATAGTTGTTATAACAATGTGATATTAATATTGTTTGCAATGTATCAATAACATCTGACAAATCATTTTCAACTATTAATAAAATAAATATGTGAATATTACAGTCTATGAAATGGAGAATCACACATGGAATTGATCACATCGTGGAAATCTGGGATCCACCCAAGTTTTTCGAGATAATATCTTGTCGAGGAATCGTAGGATTTAACCAATTAGGTTCCTCAGGTAAGAAAAAAAATACACAAAATAGTTTTATTCATATCACTTGACAAACTTATCACTCGAGTTACACAGTGAGATATTAAATTTTCTTCCTATACCTTTTACGCTCATTTTGGCTCAAGAAGTCACCCAGTGCCCACAGCAGTATGTATAAGAAACACTCTTTATTTTGCATATAGTGTTGTTATTCCCAGTGGGCCGATGGGACATAAAAGGCATGTTGTTGTCGATTACAATAGAAGATATCGCCTTGAACTTGGTGTACCTTATTGAGAAAAGCCGGCTGAAAGTAGAGCAAGAAAGCAAACCATCTGGCGACATTTTGGAGTCAAAAGAAACTATAATTCTGGATTTTGAAGGCATAGATTACACTGTGGCCATGTGGAAAACTGGTATGAAGTTTTGTATGGGATTATTGATTTTAAAAAAATAACTCTAGTTGCAGATCCAATGTCAATGCTAAAAATATTATGTACGTATGTGATCAAAAACTGTCATTTTTTCCAGCTTGGAAATTGGTTGCACGACTCACCATTGTTCTTGGTTCCCATTACCCCCAATCTTTTACCTCTGTGTTTGTTATTAACGGTAAGCATCAGCATTGAAACGCACATTTTATTGTCCCAATTTGGAAAAATATTATATATTATTATTATATATGACGATGATATTATAACATATGACGATGATATTATAACATATGACGATGATATTATAATATATGCCGATGATATGATGATATTATAATTATACATAAACGTCATATTGGATGTGATTACTGACTAATGTATCATATACTTGCAGCTGCAGGATTCATTCCCCCTATATTCAACATGATTAAGCACATGATGAATGAATCAATCTGCAAAATTATCAAGATTTACCGTTCAGACAGAAGCAAGTGGGTCCCTGCTTTATTGGATGAAATAGACCCAAGCCAGTTGCCCAAACACTGGGGAGGAACAATGGTAGATTCTGATGGTGACCCCCAATGCCCATCTAAGGTGAATCCTTCGTATTTGTAAAAATACCTGTGACGTCAGTTGTTTTTGTAACTTAGGTGTGTACTAATATGGAATTTCCAAAATCTGTGTACATGAAAAGCGTCACTGCATCTACAAAAAATATGACGATGAAGACAGCCTTTGTAGATGTGGGTGAAACTGTTCGATTGGACGTAGAAGTGAAGATTGATGACTCCAAATTAAGGTAAATATTGAGGTATTTTGTAGACATTGTCGATCTTATAAGTGTGTCGTCATAGATGGATGTTCTACACCGATGGAGTCGACATCAACTTTTTTATTCACCGTCAAGGTGTCAATGGGCTAGATGAAATTGTCAACCTTCGGCGAGAGCGATGTTACTTCACTCTGGTCGAAGGAGAGACCACCACATTGAAATCGGGGAAATGTACGTAGTCTCAAGTATAATAATACGCAATGATTAATAGTCCAAAACATTGTTACAGATGTAGTAACTTTCGACAACAGCTACTACAGATTGAAGGGAAAGACCGTATCTTACTCAATATCTGTAATTCCACCAGGATGTTAGGCCCAGTTAGGCCGTATACTTTCCAGTCCATTGTAATGCGATACTGCACATAACACTAGACAACAAAATTGAAATATTTTCTGGCACATGGACTTGAATGTGAGATGCATATTGTATTTTTTGCGCTGATTTCAGAAATGCTAACCAATATTTTCTATCACCCACAGTTTTTCAGTAATCATTTTACTGTAGCAAAGATTTTCCTTCAATGAAATAATTTGTGAGTAAGTAATGACTAATAGGGCCCAGTATGGATTAGTAGTTATGATTCCCCCATTGTAGATATACCAAAATCCTCATACGGAATAATGTTTACAAAAAATATGCATAAGGTGACAATGAGCCATGTTCAATAATTTATTCTAGAAAACAAGGTATACACTTGTTACAAGAAAATGGATGCTGATATTAAAATTCTATCTTCATATTCACAATCATCGCCTAGTAATACGTGAGAAACACCCAAAATGGTGCCTTAATCAAAACCCAATGTTGCCCAAAAAATTAATCATATTGAGCTATGCATGGGAGAGTAATGCCTCTGTTACAAGAAAATGGATACCAGAAAGCAGCACCCTGTACAGTCAGTTCATATTTTATAGCTATATACTCAATATAAGAAAATAGTTTTTGTTAACTTGCTTGGCATTGGTTTTAAAATATCCGCCACTACGTCAGATTTACGCAACTTGCATCGGATAGGCCTGTTTCTTCCAAGGTTGTATGTTGTAATTATTCTCCAACTATCATGCGCAAACATTTATTATGGCATGATTGAGAAAATGGCAACAAGAGTGCAAGACTTAAGTGAAGCTCAGAGAAAAGCATATCAGAAGGTAGGAGACAGCATTTGTTATCTCATATTATTGTAGTGTATTGTGTGTCTGGAATCATTCTTCCAGCGTGATATAATAATAAAAAAATCGAATTCCGTATACACCAATCTGATATGTCCCAATAGTTTGACATCTTGGCAGAATGTTACATCACACACATTTCTTTGAGTACACTTCCAAGATAACAGTATTGATATTCAGTTCACAGAACTCGTGTCAGACTGTATTCAGCCTCATCACAACGATGAGTACCTATTCAAATGGTTCAAAGGTATCGGTGTCAATTGTGAACATTCTACTCCGTCTAAAATTCTAATAACTTTAAATTTGCAGTTAAAAAATTTGACTCAAAGAAGGCGGCTGACATGTTCCGTGACGTAAGTAAGCAAGATCATCAACGCCATGATCCCCTGCCTCTAACTGCAAGTCATTTTTTGACCCTTCCAGTCAATGAAGTGGAGAGAGAAGAACGGAGTTGACCACATTTTGGAAATGTGGGAACCACTTAAGCATCTCGAACAGCTAACCACTCATGGACATGTTGGCTATTCGAAGATCGGCTACCCAGGTTTGGAAAAAATGATGTAACTTACATATCAGTTTAAACTACATCATCCTAATATTTCAGTGTGGTTAATTCCTCCTGGACGACTAGATGTGAAAGCTCTGTTTTCATCGGTTCCTTTAGAAGACATACTGCTCACATCAATTCATAGATTTGAAAGCATGAGGAAAGTAGAGCAGGAACAGAGCCAAAGACTGGGAAGGGATGTATCGAAAAGGATCATGATAATTGACTTGGAAGGCATGGATTACTCACTTGCAATGAATCCAATACGTAATTATTGAATTTTTGATCTCAGGGGGGTAAATATTATTACATTTATTATAACCGAAATATTTGGAGAATTTTGTAGTTTGAGAAACAGTGAATACCGTATATATATTACGCCCCTAAATGTCAATTATCATATCACAAATATTGCCTCCAAAAATGCAGAAAGATATCAGCAGCTTTTGCAAGCATCTGTAATTATCGCGTCCTTGAGAGAGTACATTTGTCTATGGACTTTATACTGTATTCTAAGCATTTTACTTACGTAGGATGTGTGAATAAAAAACGTCCATAATATATGTAGGTACTGGATGACCTTCTCACGATTCAAGTGTAGGCCTACTGCAGATGAATGTGTAGTACTTTGCAGCAAGAAAAAAAAAATCTGAGTATTGCATAATTGATTAGAAAATATGTTATCATTGACTTTTTTAACGTTGACCACGTGAAGTCTGTGTCGTTTTGTCGTATGTGAATATCCCATGGTGACGGGATATTGCAATTTGCTTTTCAACCACAAGATGACGGCATGTACTCCAAGTTACATCTCGGTGGTAAATGCCATCTGGTGGAAGCTTGGAGCAGCTTGGAGCTCCACATATAAATTTCGGTATTTTTTGTGTGTCCGATCCCCTTCGATTTGATGAATCGCATAGAAATAGACACAATGTTCGAAACATGTTTATGTAGAGACATAATTTATTGCATACCTATGGTTAAGTTATTCATACTAATGTTGTTAATGAAACTGAATATTTGGGTTTATTATTCCAATTTGCAGTGTGGAAACTTGCAGTGCGACATAGCCACATAATTTCTACCAATTATCCTGATTCTCTGGAATCTGTGATATTTGTTAATTGTAAGTAAGCCTAATACAATATTTTACTGTAACATCACTTAATTAATGTCCAGCTAAAGTTATTCTGCATTCATTATGGCTTAACTTTCAGGTCCATCATTTATCACCTTGCCTTATAGAGCTATTAGACCTTTGGTGAGTGAGTGGATCATTAGCAAGGTGCATCTGTACGGTACAGACAGGTCTGTATGGGTCCCTGCTCTTCTGGAAAAGATTGATGCTGATCAATTACCAAAACACTGGGGTGGAACTTGTGTCGATGCTGATGGTGATCCTCGATGCCCTTCCAAGGTATGGCCTAAAACACTACCATAAACCATTAATCATACTAATTTACACTTCTCCTTACAGGTTTGCGTAGGTTTTGACCTTCCAAAGTCAATTTATTTGAAGGATCCACAAATTCTGGCTCAAAAAGGGCTGAAATCAATAACAGTTGACATTTGCAGCAAAAGTCAATTAAATGTGGAGGTAACCAGAAATAATTCGGTATTGAAGTAAGTTTTTTGGCACCCAAACAATATTACATCGATTACATGATTTTATATAAGATCTAAGTCACAATATCCTATTTATATACAGGTGGATATTTTATTCGGATGGTGCAGACATCACATTTACGATTCATCGAAGTCATTCGAAGGGATTGATTGAAGTTGTCAGCTATCCACGGATTAAGTGCTACTTCAAATTAGTAGAGGGTGAGATTGAACTGCTGGAATCTGGACAATGTAAGAATCTCCTGACTACGCAACAAAACAATTGCAAAAAATAATGTGCATTACATTTTTTCAGATGTTGTGACGTTCGACAATAGTTACTACAAATTAAAAGCGAAGACCATATCATATTCCGTAGTCGTCATGCCATCAGTTAAACAGTAGCAAAAATAATTCTGCTACTCATCCTTCATATTATAAATAAAAATTATCATATATGTCTGACATTTTTAATGATAAAGAACATACGTGTTGTATAGCATGTGTTGTTTGCAGTTATTACAAATCAAAACATTTCCTCATACGTTTCCCTTGAATGCTTCGTGATCACGCGTGTGTTTATGAGTCAGAATACTTCAAGTAAGTGGAACAATCACCTCTGTACACATAATCACGAGACACTCGCACTCCCAAGTCTCACCAATTTCTTTCATGATCTTTCAGCACTGAATTACCCGCGTCTTGTCACATTGCAAGCAAGTAGCAATAAATAATACTGTTATGAAAATATGAGTAATACTGACTCTAAACATTACCTATGAAGAAATCGCTGTTCTGTACCATTGCACCTTAAACCTGTAAAACTCGAAACACGACGAGGCTTTTCTCTTGCAGTCATAAGGCAGTTGGACAGGTTGTGTGGTCACACAAATGACGCCGTTTTGGGGGTGAAATGTGCTGTGTACATACAGCAAGAATGTCCCAAAAAAATGCAAATACATGTATATGTTAAAGAGCATTGACCTGCTCATTGTTGTGAAAATAAAATATCATTTTCAAGCTGTTTTTGTCGGGTCAACCGATGTAGGTCACAGGCACACTTTCTTCCGGCATATCCTCAACGATTTTTTTTTGTCTGACCACACGAAGTGTCAATTTAATTTTCGGATTAAACCCAATTAGAACTTTTTTTATTTAAAATATGTCATAAAATTGGGAGTGATATGGGGGGGGGGGAAATCTGGCAGCCTATAACTGAATTGTTAACTCTATCGAAGCATCACATGATTGCTTGACCTCCTTTCTATCTGAACTAACACTATCTCTTTCGCGACTTGTGGTGAGAATAACATCGTCTGATGGACAACGAGGAGCTCTGCCGACTTCAGGGAGACTCTCTGAAAAAGGTATGGAATTATTTATATGTAATAAGTCGTACTGTACCTTCAGACTGGTTCATTGTTAAGATGAGGTGCACAATAATAATTATAAGAGTAAATTAATAAAATGAGAAAAATAAACATGTTACATATTAAAGTCCACATGACAGTCTTATGTAACATGTTTATAGAGTCACAAAGGTTATTTGAAATGTCCCAATTTTGAGCTTCAATAGTCACAGATCATTTCACTAATTTAAAATTTTATCAGTAACCAGTTTAGAAAAGAAACAATGTTGCCCTGATTGTTGTTCCCAACGGGTTTGCACTTAATACTGGTTGAGAACCGGTAATTAAAAAGAAGGTTTCTTTCAGTTTAGAGAGCTCCTGTCAGATGTATTGCAAGCGAAACACAATGACATCGTCCTCCTCAAATTTCTCAGAGGTATTGTTTTTTTGGATCCAGGAAACATTCCTAATCTACGTGCTCTATTATCACTTTTTAATTGCAGTGCAAAGATTTGACCTACAAAAGGCAGAAAAAATGTTTCGCGAGGTTTGTACCTTTTTAATAATATTTGAATAGGCAAACAGATTTTAATCTATGCATATTCTCAGAATCAAGATTGGCGAATTAAGTATGGAATAGACCACATCTTTGAAATGTGGGATCCTCCTGAGAAATATAAAGTGTTCGACCGTGGAAATGTAGGTAACGACAAGAAAGGAAATCCTGGTCAGTAAATATGATATTACTTTCACTTAACACTAATATAATAATATGATAATGATGCGACCTATTATTTGTGACACGTAACAACAAAATTAGTATGTGAAATATTTTTTTCCAGTACTTATATTTCCACTTGGACGCTGGGACATGAAGGGGTTGTTATCCTCATGTCTAGTTGAAGACTATGCACTTTACATGGTAGTTATCGTTGAAAGGATGTGGCTGGAAGCAAGGAAGATGGAAGAGAAAACAGGTTACTTCCCACAATCGAGCACTGTCATTTTGGATATGGAAGGATTTGATCACTCAACACTCTTCTGGAAACCTGGTGTGTGAAACACCATGCACTTGTTCATATTTTGGTAATAAATCCAATCACATTACAGTTTGGCAACTGGCAATATTCCTGAGCCACATATTTAGTGCAAACTACCCACTCTCCATGAGCCGTTTATTTGCAATCAACTGTGAGTATTGTACTCTACAATTATTCATTTAACTACCTTTGATGATATTTTTCAGGTCTTCCAGTGGCACCGTATGCTTACTACATGCTGAAACCCCTCCTGAATGAAAGTGTCAGCAGTGTCTTGCAGGTATTCAGTTCAGACAAATCCAAGTGGTTGCCTGCCATACTTGAAGTGGTGGATGAAAATCAGTTGCCTAAGCACTGGGGTGGAACATGCGTGGATCCTGATGGGGATCCTTTTTGCCCTTCTAAGGTCAGTCACGATAATTGTCATACTCTAGTTCCTTAACCAACTCTTTATCGCCAGTTGCCCATTGAGAAAAGGTCACATTTTTTTACATAAATATGATTCGTAATCAGGATGTATTTGGCCTACTTTGGTCCTATCCCAATATTTTTTGCAGATTTTTTAAAAAATGATTGATGTTGTTCACAGGTTTGTTTGTGATGTTGTTCACAGGTTTGTTTGTGATGTTGTTCACAGGTTTGTTTGTGATGTTGTTCACAGGTTTGTTTGTGATGTTGTTCACAGGTTTGTTTGTGATGTTGTTCACAGGTTTGTTTGTGATGTTGTTCACAGGTTTGTTTGTGATGTTGTTCACAGGTTTGTTTGTGATGTTGTTCACAGGTTTGTTTGGGAATAGAATTTCCTAAGGATGAATACATGGCGCATATGACAAGTCTCATTGCGCATAGATGTTCAGAAAAAGTACAGGTGCCAAATGGATCTGCTGTGGAGGTTAATGTGGAAGTGGAAGATGAAGGTGTAACACTAAGGTTTGTTTCCTGTTTGTATAGTGTGATTACAAGGTTAATATTCTGCAATTTTTTTGTGTAATAGTTGGGCGTTCTACACTGATGGATACAACATTGATTTTATGGTGCATCGAGAAGGTGACACTTATACAGAGGAAGTGATTCCGAAAAGACGAATCGAAAGCTACTTTACACTTGTGGAGGGATCAGTCTTGTGCACACAACCTGGAAATTGTATGTCTCAAAATAGGAATTATGTGGCTTACGCATTTAATGATCTTTATTTATTTTCAGATATCGTGACATTCGACAACAGTTACTACAAATTGAGAAGCAAAAATATATGGTACTCTATGGAGATTTCGTCACCTTAGGTGTCTCCATACAGAATTATTAGTTGTTACAAGGTCATACTGTAGTAAGTTAGTGTGAGATACTACAAGGTATGTCTGTAGTTGTCGTTATCTTTAAATGGTTGTATCTCATTACTTACAGTAGATTAGTGCATTATAAATCACACTGCGGTTTATTATAATAATATCCCAATACTTCATCGTATATCTATATAAATAAATCCGTTTGTGAGTCTGTCTGTATGTCTGTCCGCCTGCCAACCGTCATTTTCCAGCCATCTGTGCTCCACCCCCAGGCCGGGAGAGGATGGAGGTGTTGGAGGTTGAGTACAGATGGCAGGCAAATGACGGTTGGCGTTATACAGGCGGGAAGGTGTTGGAGTAGCAGGACCACAGATGGCATTGGTGGGCGGACACACAGAAAGACAGACAGTTGACGGGGGTACTGGCCGGTGTTTTCCCTTCATTCATTTCTTCCCGGGCAACGCCGGGTGCCGCAGCTAGTATAGGATAACTTTGAGGAACGTTAGTTTGGAGCAGGCGTATAGGAGTTTCTGTCGTATGTAACGGAAACCCTGTATGGTAATTTTTAAGGAACGGACAGGTAGTTGGAACACAATGGAATGACATCTTGAAACAATAAAGTGTTGCTTCCTCTTTGAAGAGTGTTGTATTACTGAATTCTTTGGCAAATAGAAATGAAGGCATGACATGCAGAACTAGAATGGGTTGGTGATATGATGGTTTAAGTTTTAAGATTTCATTATATCATGTCTGTGTGTAAGTATCAAGGTTTGTACAGCGACTTTCTCTCTGTCTTTTTGAATGGCAGTCGCTTAATATAAAAATATGTGTTTAATTAACCTTTATTTGTTTTGCAATTCCTGAAAACTGGTTTTGTAAACACCGAGTTGTGACTTTCCTTTCTGTAATCCAATGTTGTTTACAGTCCACATTTTTCTTACAGTTAGTTAAAAGGCAAAATTGTGCGCATACAATATGGTACTTTCAAATGCAATTTAATGCAGTGTCATTTAGGTCAAGTACGATGCCATTAATACTGGCAAATATTTCAGGTCTGTGACTTTTTAAAGCGGTAAAGGTATTTCAGAGATGGTCAACTCCCACTTGTTCCTTACCAAACGTCTTACTATAGTGATTATGGCCTGTATCCAAGGGTAAACTTGTATCTGTACTTTGCTCATGTCACTGGTTAGCACTCCATCGTACGTTGCCCATCAGATAGACTCTAGTGACAATGACCTGGAACAGTAGCATTGGCAATGGAAACATCAAACAAGGACAAAATGATGCTCCCATTCCATCTATATTATTGAAGCACTCTCATCATCTGTGTTTCAGAATATTTCTGACAAAGTTGTAGAGTAAACCATTTACCAGAAAATCATGTTATGTAGAGTAGGCCTATTCATCCTGAAAGACTTTTGGGTGCAAATATTCTAATCATACATTTGGATGGATTGGACTTGTCAATGGCAAGTCAATATTTACACAGCTAATCAAAGTTCATGAAGTTTGTACACAATTTCCATGTAAAGTTTCGGAATCACCGTATCAGATTAGGAGTCTATAAAAGCTGGTGGCAACTTATCGCTGCTCCTAGACAGAAACTAAAGCGGCTAGACAGGACGTTGTTTACATATCCGACTGGCATTTGTATATTTTTGACACTATGACTGACCTGAAGGATTTAAGTATTCATCAAGCAGAGTCGCTTCAGAGGGTGAGTATCTGCGCTCACAATCAAGCACAGGATGTTCAGCCATTTTTGAACCCTTTTTCCCTCTTCAGTTACGGGAAATGGCGTCTGATATTATAAAGCCAGAACATCATGACCACTACCTTTTTCGGTGGTTGCAAGGTCAGTGTGAAATGAATTTTAAATAGCATTTAAATATATATTACAACTAAACTATTACAGCGTGTAACTTTGATCCGAACAAGACTTTATCCATGTTGCGAAAGGTTAGTAATACAATACAACTGCATTCGTGCCCTACAGTGTACTGTATATGAAAAAAATTATTGCCAATTCCGGAATTTTCTGATTTTTTTATATATTTCACTATTGTCAATGCCAACGTTCATTTCAGTCATTCGCTTGGAGACAAAAATTTGGTATCGATGAAATAATAGACACATATGAGGCTCCTCTTCTATGTGACGATTGGATGAACATGTCGTCTGTTGGACAAGACAAGGACGGTTGCCCTCGTACGTATGCAGAAAATTAGCACTTCAATAATAGGATTTCAAACTCAAATTTTAAAATGCAGTATGGATCATCCCTGCTGGTAGCTGGGATCTGAAGGGACTGTTTTCATCAATACCATTGGAGGAAATTATTCTGGTTACAATACATCACGCGGAACGTTTCCTGAAGAAAGTGGAAGAGAAATGGAGGAAAGAAGGTCGATATGTGTGGAAACAAACTGCAATTCTTGACATGGAAGGTCTAGATTACACTCTTGCATTTTGGAAACCAGGTAAGTACACCTTTCGCACATAATTAAATCTTTTTTTGATTAAATATTGAATCATTCACAGCTTGGAAAATGACAATCAATCTCACGCAAATGATGTCATCAAATTATCCGGATCCGCTTAACAAAGTGATCATCATCAATGGTAATGTATCGCATATAACATGTTGGCTACAGCAATAACATTTAATTACAAAAAAAATTTCAGCGCCGAATTTTCTGGCGACAATTTTTTCAATATTGAGGCCTTCTCTGGGCGAATCAATAAGAAAGAAGTTGCAGGTCTTCAATAATGACAGATCGAAATGGATACCTGCCATTATGGAAATAGCTGACCCCAATGAATTTCCAAAATACTGGGGAGGAAACTGTGTGGATCCGGATGGCAATCCCAAGTGCCCTTCAAAAGTAAGTGTTGGCTTTGATGCTGTATAACTTAATGTTGACACTAATGCCATGTTGGATTTAGGTCCTCCTCTTAGATAAGGTGCCCTTAACAGAATACATCTCGAGAAAAACAAGTTCTTTGGGAAAGTCATTCAAAAAGGTTGTCATAAAAAATGGCGACACTTTCGAATTGGAAGTTCGAGTGTCACGTACAGGTGTCACTCTAAAGTAAGTAACGTGCTTTGGTGTTTTCAATCATTCATATCAGGATTCCAAAATGTTTTAAAACTGTAGGTGGATGTTCTACACTGATGGAATGAGCATTGACTTTTCTATGAATCGTCGCGATTCAGCAAACAACACTGAAGAAATCGTGCCAAACACTAGGATGAAAAGCTTCTATACACTCCTCCAAGGAGAGGTGACATGTTCAACAGAAGGAACATGTAAGCATTATTTATACTGAATAGGTATAAATGAGACGTAGGCCTATAATATTTCCGATAAATAATTTCAGATGTGATGACATTCGACAATAGTTACTACAAACTAAGGAGCAAATTCCTGTGGTATTCAGTACAAGCAATCTGAGGTGAAGATGCTTGTTAGTACATGATTTGCCATTAATTAATTAGCAATTAATAAACATGTGTATCATTAAAAATCCAAATAAACAGAGCAGATGACATGACTGTCGTATCAGTATACGTTGACCGATATTGCATGTATGAATTTCATATCACAAAATGTAGGATGTGGTGACATATTTTCAAGTCTGCCTCACATTTACAGCAGTTTACAAACGCCAACAATACAAAGGTCGTGGCCGGGGGGTATCAATCGAATATCTTAGTTCGCGTTACAGGGAAAGAGATTAGATAAATCTCAGGTCATTCGATACCCTATATATACTGTAGCATGCCTCGTTGATGTTACTTGGCAGAACTTGGAACTGAAGTGTATACCATGGTGCCTTTAACGCAACAACAGCAGAAAGCGCTGGAGAAGGTACGTGTCAATTATCTGTCATATTCAACAAAATTAGAAGTGGTAACTGATATAATCATATGAAGACCTAATATTGAGTGAGGCGAAACTAAGATTTTTTTTGTTATTTCAGTTTAAGGAATCTGTGTCTGGTTTGTTGGAATCCAGTGGTCTACTGGTCCCTGAGAAATATTATGACCAATATCTTTTGAAATGGCTGGCAGGTACTGAACATCATTATTTTTTCTGTATTTTTCCTGTAACATGAAGTGCATCACTTGATAAAATGCAACGAATAGTGAAGAAAGTTGCATCACTTGATTTTTTTTTAAGAAAAACATTCATTTCAGTGCGCAACTATGACCCCAAGAAGACGGAGTCCAAGTTTCTCGAGGTTTGCATAACTTGTGTCGATTTTAAGAAAATATTTTTCATCCACTTACCATTTTTTAAAATTGTGTGATAGTGTCTGGCTTGGAGAAAAGAACATGGAGTTAACAATATTTTCGAAACTTGGAAGCCTCCTGAAGTGCTAAAACCATATGCGACACCAATGATCGGACATGACAAAGATGGCTGTTCAGGTACAGGATACTGTACCAATATGACGTATGCTATAGTAAATATCTATCTTACTGTAGTTTGGATATACCCTGTGGGCCAGTTGGACATCAAAGGATTCTTGATGTCGCTTGTGATCGAAGATGGGACATTGCAAGTAGTACATGACATGGAGAAATCCATGTATGACGCGAAGATGCAAAGCGAAAAGCTGGGGACTTACATATCCCACCATACGTCCATTATTGACTTCGAAGGTTTGGATTACACCATCGCCTTTTGGAGACCAGGTAACAATACAGTGGGTTCACACAGGCATCCACATACATCAATGTCTCTTTTCACAGCTTGGAAACTGGCTATGGAAGTTTGTCACCTGATGGAATCTTACTATCCTGATTCATTTAACAAAATATTCATCATTAATGGTAAGGACAATGGTTGGTCAATAAGGCTGTTTCTGACCACAGTTACATTTTGCAGGTCCTAAATTCTTCCCAGTCGTTTATTCACTGGTAAAACCACTTCTGAGCGAATCAATCAGTAGCAAATTCCAAGTGTTTGATTCGGATAGATCCAAGTGGGTTCCTGCTATATTGGAAGCCATAGACCCGAGCCAGTTGCCTAAACATTGGGGAGGAACCATGGTGGACCCAGATGGTGATCCGCGATGTCCATCAAAAGTCAGTAGGCCATCCATCACACTCTGAATTATATTGTTCATCTTATTCTTTCATTTGACTCTTCATAGATATGGACTGGCGGGAAAATACCAAAGTCAATGTACTTCAAATGCAAATCAGATCCACGTGATGTGCATCTGCGGAAGGAGGTGGTTCAAAATGGAGAAAAATTTGAAGTAGAGCTGACCTTACATGAAACTGACTCTAAAATAAAGTAGGCCTCTAGCAGAATCTGATAGTAGATGAAGGTTCTAATACGAAACTGGGTCTCATTAGGTGGATGTTCAAGACTGATGGAAGGGACATAGGCTTTGTTATCCACTACAAAAGTCTCACTGGACCTAATGATGTGATACATCCCTACTCTATTGTTGAATGTGATCATGAAATTGTTGAAGGAGAGATTAGTGGGTTAAAAAGTGGCAGATGTGAGTTTTCCACCACCATCTACACATACATCATTCTCACCATCATCTCTATTTATTTACTTATTTTTATTATCGTTCCAGATATGGCGACATTTGATAACAGCTACTACAAGCTAAGGAAAAAAGTATTGTACTATTATTTAGAAATATTTTAGTAAGCATATGATCTTTATCATGTCAGAGATGGCAATGTTGTAATTACTGCGCGTAATTTACAGCAATAAAACTGTTTTTATTACATTGGTTGCTCCCAAAAAAAAAGTATTTGTCGTTTTTACAATTACTTTCGCACAGGAAAGTTATGATGAATCACCTTCGTGTCATTCATGACGCAACAGCTGTCCATAATTATTTTTTTGACAGTTTTTATGTGAGAATCAGCTGATAAATCACAAAATGAGTACACTGAGAAACACGCTATCTACAAATTGCAGGATTGTCAATTATTGCACTATCATTATTAAGGGGATTTTTTCCATTTATCCCCCGAGAGGGTGTTGGCCTGCAGATAAATTGCTAAGAGTGACCTCTCGGATTTCCCCCTCCCATTATAGGGATGACGTCCGAAAAGGTCATTCACAAAATGTTGTTTTTGTTTTTGAAAAAATAGTCTGAAGGTCATCTCGGTGGAGGTTCATGCTCTTGTTCATGCTCCATGTTCATGCACCATTTGGTGATGAGGATTTGATCAGGTCTGATCCTGTCCGTATTTTGGCGCGTGTTTATACCATCGCCATTTGGTGACCCAGTATCGCCCATCATTGGCTCATTCTTGTCTGACTCACAACGTCACTCCATTTGGTGTGTCTTCCTTATATTATATTTGCAAAAAAAAAAAGTTGCTTGGTCCGACATCATGCAGCAGGACAAACAACCCCGTACCAGTGGTTGGATCATCACTTTTGTGCAACCAGCATAAGCTGTCAAGGTGATCCTCTTTCTTCCACTTTTTGTAGGTGATAATTGCGTGCTTTCAATGGTCAGTAATTAATTACGTTTGTTGCGAAAGAGGAGTTCCCCAGGGTGCTGGTACGACGGCCTGCTTAAAAGGTACCTCCAGTCCGCATAGACCCAACGTGCGAGCGAGCCATGGCAGCGGAGAACCTCACCAATGACCAGCGGGCTGCTCTTGATAAGGTAACAGGTTGATTCAATCAGTAGCCGATGCTGGCTGAAACAAATGTACTTTGCCCCATGCTGCCCGTTATCTCAAATGTAGCCTTCAAATGTCGGGCGACAAACTTTTTTTATTCCTATCATTATTATTGTGATTAGGGTAAAAATTGTATTCACACAAACCTTAATCATAGATAGTAGATAAGAAAGGGCAAGTTGTGATACCGCATTTTTTGGGGGTTCGTCAGTCCGACGGGTGACAGATAATAAGGGTTCTACTGTATTTTAAACCTCCCACATTGGCCTATGTGTGTATTGCAATTTGCGGAGTCGACACAAATGATCAGTAAAGTTGAAAAACTAGCAAACCCCGTGGAATTTTTTTTCAGCTTCGAACTGCTGCGTCGGATGTAATCCCACCAGGGAATACTAATTATGATGACTTTTACTTCCTGGCGTGGCTGAGAGGTAAATTGTCACAGTTGAACTATATAATCTAGGATATATGATACATTAAATATTTTTCAGAGTACAACTTTAACGCCAAAAAAGCTGAGCCACATTTACGCACAGTAAGTCACAGGCATTTAACTCTTTTGCCACAAAATGTTGACTGATGGTTTTCCAGTCACTGGCATGGCGCAGGCAGAACAAAATTGATGAGTTGGTTGACACCTGGACGCCACCTGAAGTCCTCACCAAATACTTGACCCATGGGATGTTTGGTCACGACAAGGAAGGCTCTCCAAGTACGTTTCAGTTATGTTTGTTTCGTCGGGATCCTTATTATCCCACAAAAAAAAGTGGCATGATGACATGCAATCATGTTGATGAGTTTGTCAGAAAGACCAGCCTACCAGTTGTTGATGTCATTTTAATGATGCCATTTCTTCACTGCCAGTCTTGATATTCCCACTAAAAGACTGTGACGTGAAGGGAATCATGCAGTCGGTGAGCAAGGAAGACTTCATGTACTACATCTGGTACCTGGTTGAGAAGAGCAAGAGGGACATGCGGAGTCTGAGTAAGAAGCTGGGACGCACAGTGTTGCAGCACAGTGTCATCATTGACGTTGAGGGATTTGACATGAAGTCTGTCCTGTACAAGCCAGCCATCGACTGCATCAGAGCAGTGATTGGCCCAGCCGATGCCAACTACCCAGACATTGTCAAGAGAATATTCATAATCAATGGTGAGAGGTTATTGTGTGATCCATTACAAATGTTTCATCTCATTAATCGTGTTAAATGAAACTTTTTTTATTACTATGACCTTGGTATATTTTTGAGTCCATCAAGTCATGTACTATTGTACTTTCAGCTCCTCGCACGGTCACCTTTTTCTACAATCTGTTCAAGCCATTGATCAGTGCTTCATCCAAAAAGAAAGTCAAATTTTATGGCACTGATCGGACCAAGTGGGAGGCATCTTTATTGGAAAGTATTGATTCCGACCAGCTGCCGAAGCATTGGGGTGGAAGCTGCACAGATTCAGATGGAAATGAATATTGCCAATCTAAGGTACAAAGGAGCATGTTTTACTCTCATAAGATTCAGTTTGTCTCGGTTATTTTGTTGATGTCAATACCATTTAGTTACTGACATTGCATTCTCGCTACGATGCATAATTTGCATATATATTAAAGTGTATAGTAATGGCAATGAAATTACTTGTGACTGCAGATAGTGTTGGGGAAGAAAGTCCCTCAATCATATTACCTCAGTGAAAAGGGGCATTTGGAAGACACAGGAGACCAAATGCTGACCGTCGAGAAGGGACAATCAGCTACACTCGAGTTCCAGGTGGAGGAAAAACATTCCATTTTGAGGTTGGTCCGCTGACATTTCTGCTGTGGCGAAAATTACCCTTCTTTACGTCCGTCTGTTGGCTCCCCTGGGGTATACCTGCATGCTTCTACTCGCACCGTAATTTGGTCATTTTTGGAGGCTCTGATGTGATTTAATAATGCTTCCGTTGCACCCATTGACATCTAGATGGTCATTCCGCACAGACGATTATGACATAGGATTCAAAGTGGACCACGGATCACAGGAAGTAGTGCCGTACTCCAGGGTGGACAGCCATTGTGCTCCAGTCGAAGGAGAATTCCGGTGCGAAAGTACTGGAAAATGTTAGTTGCACTTCTCTTTTCAAATTAACAAGCTAAACACCGAGTTACATTAGTCATCTTGTCCCCACAGATGTGGTGACATTTGACAACACCTTCAGCATGATGAGGAGCAAGAGTGTGTACTATTTCATTGAGGTCATTCCAGCTGATTAACCCGGTCGTATTATTTTATTGTTTTAAGCAACATTGGTGTTGGAGGGCATGAATACTCAACCATTTTGTTTACATTACTCTATAGGAAATGTTTTAACGCACAATGTTGTACATGTTGTATTAAAATAATAATTGTTGTCTGGACATGGCAATGTTTCATTCTTCCAGAAGCATTTCTATCAGGTCGACATTACAGCATTGCCTCTCCTCCAGGCGGAGTAGGGAGCCACATTTGAGCAGGGTGGGGATGACCTTCAGTCTTAGTTCCCCTGTGCGGAACTTGCACTGAGGATCCTTCCACCTAGGGGCAGGAAGAGAAAAGCATCAGCTACAAAAGTGTTCCATATGTGATGGCAAGACACAAAACTTACGTTGGTATATCTCCTACTTCTACCTCCAGAAGGACTGTATCGTCAGAAGCTGACTTGAGTGTCGAATGGATTATGGGCTCAGCTGCAGATAGAGGGAGGCTATACAGGTGTAGGATGACAATGCTGGTGAACATTACACTTTGTCAAATGTGAATGGTAACACTTGCCCAGGATATCCTAGATTTATAGAGCAATGATACCTGCGATGACTAGTGTCATCCTCCCACACATAAAGGTCACAACCTGCCCCATTCCGTGCCTTGAGCTCAGCACATACCTACGACGCAGTCAGGGCACCAGCTCTTCCCATCTGTCCCCTTCGATCCAGTGAAGAGGCAGAGAACGACCTTCGTCCTGTCCTCAAGCAGCTCGTCCAGCGTCGCCCGGTACGACTGGAATCCTCCCTTCACTCTTTGGATCAGCACCATCTTACCTGCTGCAAGTGACACACAGAAAGAGAGACAAGGTCAGACTTTCTAGGTTCCCATCCCCTGCAGTACCCTCCCAACGCTCCCAACTGATAATCACATGACAAGATATGACTGGTACGTGGCTGATAGCCTCTTCCTCCCCCAGGCAAAGTGCGGCATTATCGAACATCTGTCGCAATGCCGTCGTAGCCTGTGCCGTCGTCTTCTACTTACTTACGTTAATATTCGACCCGGCGGAACAATGAAGCTGATGAACAATAAATTCGTGAATTATGAGCGATGATGGTATCGGCATGAACCAACACCACTATTGGTATCGCCTTGGGCCATTTAGAAAAGAGAATAATTTAAGGATAAGTACTGCCATGAGATGCAAATGTATTTTTAAAAATAAAATACCAGGAAACATTTGAGGTCACACAGTTGCCATTTTTACTGTAGCGATGAGCCTGGCAACACTGGTTCAGATGGCGCGAAATGGCGAAGAGGCTCATGGGAGACAGGCAGGTCGCGTCTTGTCCACTTGTCGGCTGGGGTCTGCACGGGGAAGGAGGACCATGATGGGGGATCGCGCTGGACATGCCCCGCAGTAGGACAGCACAGCCGACATGGAGGTCCCGCCTAACGTGAGCCATTTTGCAATACCAGGCCACTGGCAATCACCAAAATGCTGTGCTTCCTTCATGTTGTGGGATCCACAACTTGCACCACATTGTTGTACACTTGGAACAATTGGAACATGTGTTCTAACGACAGTCTCAATAAGTAACCCTGTGACATTTATTAGAATAATACTTTGAGCGCAGCCGTTACTCCAAATATTTTTATCGCCTTGTGAGGAGTGCGCTACCAGTTGAATACCACTGTTCTGAAGGAATCAGCCCTGTGAACTTAATCGACTGTCTTTATTTTTCAGCTACCTGAGCTGGAACAAGATATGGCTCAGGGTATGTTGTTGTTGTTAGCTTATGCAATTATTAGATTAGTCATTAGATACTACCTTTGCAGAGGTTGTTTACCAGACCATCAGCACATAGCATGCATTTCCATATGTTCAACAAATGAGACATTTATGTATTTATCTGCAGTGTTTATAATGATTCTCTGATCTGACACAGTGGGAAGGAACAAAACCAGCTCAAGCGTTGCTTATTTTGTGGCATATGCAATCCCTATTTAAGAGAAAGTGATATGTTGGGAAAGTCATGCATTTTAATGGCACCTTCTGCATCTTGCTTGATAGAAATGTGTGACACGGTGACCACAGCTCTCGGAAAACTGGATGATGAAAGGCTTAATCTGATGGATGCCATAGAAGCGGTGAATAAGCGCCTAATGTATTCTGTGTCAGTGGGTGGTTTGCAATTTGGACTGACTGCTGTAGCTTTTAGTTATTCTCACATTAACAGCAGGTAGAATAAATCTGTAACACAGAGGGTGTAGGTTAAGTGACAAAGTGTGTATTATGTGCAATCCATAACCAGTCAATTTGTTTTGTATGTTCCTGTCAGTCAGTAATTGTGTAACTGACTTAACTAATCGCATGGAAAGTTGTAAGTGTCCTTATTTGTCTCTAGCACCTGCTACTGTGATATTTTTGCACTCTGAACTTTTTCAACGTGTTTCAAGTACATATACTTATGTAACTCAACTGCCACAAGAAGTGGCAAAGATGTTTACTTTCATTTCTGGATGTATTGCATCAATTTCATTAACAACTAGCAGCGGTACCCGTTCTTCGCACGGGGAAAAAAGAGCGTGGATAATTACACCGAAAGCTTCTTAGATCTCAAGCAATATTAAATGCAAAACTGCTCATTCCCTTGGATAATTATGTAGGCGCTGGAAGGGTGTAAAAATGCTGGTTTGTTTGCGTAATAAAGAGCCACGCAACTATGGCTATTGTGGTGATCAGAATATAAAAAGGTGGGACAGATGGATGGAGAGAGAAACAAAGAGGAAAAAGAAGAGAGGAAAGACTGGTATCTCTCTTAGTCTGTCTCCTATCCCAAAGACCTGTCCAACTTGGGCGGCCCTACCAGTAGACGAAACTACCGCCGGCATAGCTCTTCAGGATCATGGGAAAACGAAAGCTCACCACCACGGCAAGGTGGAGATACATTGAGGAGAGGGGACATAAAAAATTGGGATAAAAAAATTGGGGGAAGTGTAAAATTTGAAACCATTTACAGGCCTGTTTCTATGGTAATCACCAACAAAATTTTGTTACCACAGGCAAACAGATGTTATTTTTTTGCCTTACATACGTAGATTATCAAAATATGTTATTACTTAATTAATTAATAGCAGCAAACCCGTGTGTAGTGTCTGGTACATATGTTGAACTTGGTGTCAGTCAACGTACACAGAAGTGATCGAAAGCGGAGGGAAAATTGGACAGTGTTGTGCAATAATGGGTCAACCCACAAAAATGTCAAAATTGAGCCAAGCCCAGGAACATACACCTAAAGCAGAGGTTCTTAACCTTTTAGGGCCTCCGCACCCCTTTGTAGACAATAAGTGGGTCCTTGTCGCACCCCTTATACCAGGGGTGATTGATTAAGTTCATAGTTAGACCAGTTATTAGCTCTTGGTTAGATTAAGTCCAGAGGTGCACCTTGCTCGCACCCCCCAGGGAAGCCCATCGCACCCCCTGGAGATGCGCGGGCACCCCAGGCTAAGAACCTCTGGCCTAAAGAATCCTACTTCATTCAGTTAAAATCACGCAGGTGAAATGTGCATACTTCTGCCATAAATGACCGAAAAGAACACTGAATTAATTTCACAGGTATGACCTTTTTCAAAACTGGTCTCGCGTCGGTTGACGCATTATTGCATAACACCGTCCAATTATCAAAATAATACAGTAGGTACCCGTTTTACACCCCTCCATTTTACGCCGTTCTACATTAACGCCGGTTTGAAAATGACATCATAAAATGTTTAAATTGAAAAATTGTGATAACGTGGAAATTATGATAGCTTGCTGGTTGTGAAGTGTCCAAGAAAGATTTCCCATGCGGGAAGTACCCGTTTTACGCAGCTCCATTTTACGCCGTTTCGCATTAACCCCGGGTTTAAAATTACAATTGAAAATTTTGTATCAGAATTTTAAACAAATATATTTGATGATAACACAATCTGAACATGAAGGCATCACTCCAACACTTCTGAGACCAAACACACGAACGTATACCTGCTCTTCTTTCCTCTGTTTCCTGGGGCCTTGTGGCATGTTCTATCGATATGCACTGTACAGTACTGTATTGTTCGGTATTGTTGATCTCGGCACTCCCCGAAGTACTCCAACCGTTAATTGTTACGATACCCTACGTGTCAAGGGGGTAATCACTCGACTGAAAAGTGTACACTGGAGTACCAAATTCAAGGAGTGCCACGGAGTAATAAAGAGTGAGGTGCCTGAGGAGTACCAGGGAGTACCACTCCCAGGTGTACACCAGAGTACCGAAGTGATTACCCCCTTGCTACGTGTACTGCAATTATTATTCTTGCCAACCTGCCCGTTGTTCTATTGTTTTCATTGTTGAATATGCAATGTTGATTATTGTAGAACGTGAGTGAGAGAGGCAGATCCTTCCTTTGGGCTTGTTGACAGCCATGGTTGCTAGGCAATTGCTTAATCTGCTGAAAACCCCCCTTAGACTCAAAAAAGTTCTGGTTTGAGACTTTTCCCGGGGTCAGTGATATGTAAGACATGACTCTGGGAAATTTGAGCGCTCTCCGTGCCCGGGAAGTGGCTTAATGAGGCGTGACATACATTAATACGTACAAATATTGAGCTTTATATATATGGGGATTATTGATGATGGTCATATGCAGTAATGCAGATGAAATTATATTGAAAATCTGGCATTAAGGATTGCAGATCAGCATACAGAATCTACAAGATATCTGTTTTTGCAGATGATTGAGGAATCCCTAGGGCATCGGGTAATCAAAATGAATAGAGAGTACATCAAAAAGCAGTTAAAAGTGAGTTACACATAATTTGTTCCTCATTTTACATCATTTTAAAACATGAAAGAGGGTAGTAGCTATAAATCGTACATAATTTCTGTTTCAGAGGTGTACTGCTGGGTTCAACCGATTATGCCGAGAAAATAGTGAGCCCTTTATACCTTTGTTCCCCTTTTTTATATAAGAGTGTTTGGTCAGTTTCATTTGCACACAGTGTGCTACAGTTAAACCTGCCTATAGTGAACTGTGGACATATAGTGGAGACTTGCTAATGCGAGAAAATTTACCTGTCCAAGCAGCAAGATAGGATATCTGTTGTATTTTTACTGGATGCAGGAGAACTGTCTAGTGTGGAAATTTTAAAGTTTTACCACATTTCTCAATTCACCTCTGGGCATAAAGGGACAGTCCCATTTATTTCTAAAGTAAACTCCTTGCTTTTATAATTTGCAGATCTCATGCCTCCAACAGCAAAGAAGAAGGCAAAACAAGTAAGTTTCTGGGGCTGTTGCAGTCCAACTTACATAATTCAAATATCTAAAAATGGAACCAGAAAGAAACTGAAAATTGTGAAATATATTGCAGTCAGTTGAGCAATATGATCCAGAAGCAGAGCCGATTGATATTCCGACTCTACCAAAACACTTGTTCAATAAAGCCACGTGCATCATACCAGATGATGATGATGAGATTGACAGCTCAACACAACCGCCATCACCACCACTGGACGACAATCTGCCAGAACAACCTCAGGGTGGTTCGGAAGACATCATGGAGGAAGGCCCAGCACCCACACCTCCATCCAGTCCATCCATGGCACAAAATCCACCACTCTTGCAGCATCCACCCAACAACCCAGACATCCCAGACTCTCCTCCAGCTCCGGCAGCCTCTCTCTCGTCCCACTCAAACAAGTCCATGGAGCTGTTGACATCAGTCGTTTCATCATCACCAAAGCAGGGCAAGCTGATGGCCAAGCATGGGACCCAGGGCTTCACACCTGGTGTCAGAACTATTCTTACTTCTTTGACTGAACACCAGGGCTATGCTAAAAGCTGTGCAAATAAGGCCCATAAGGGACTAAGGTAAGTCTTGAGATGTAACCATGCACAAATATGCAAATTGACAGGTCAATGTGACAATATGAGCCTCATTTTTCAGATGGGGACATGCACACGTGGGACCCAGGGCAACATATACATCATAATTATATTGGGTTAATTTACAGGATGTACGAAGTTGAGTCATATTTAATGTTTATTTGTGTGCAGGAATTTTTTGTTGGTTTTTCTATAATATTGAGGATTGAGGTTATGCAGCTCAGTGTCTGATCTTGAAAGGTGAAGGGAATGTTGTAATAGGGTAAGGCCGTAAGTGAAGGCTAAAGTGAAGAAATAAATAATGAGGAAATGCCTAACTTTTGCATATTGAGCAGTGCAAAGGTTGCACACAGCCAAATTTTTATTTCCTCATTTGTGCAGCTTTAAGCCATCGTATATTTGTCGAGAGAAGGGGATTGCAATGGTAAGTACAAAGCATAAGGCTGAAGTTTGTGTCATTGTCAGAGCGCAAAATGAACAGAGCCTATACCTCAAATATCCTACTCCCTCTCACAAAACATCGGGATTGTTCTATGTACTATATCTCCTCTCTCTGCTCATAAAACAGGGAGGGAAATTAACAGCACATATCTCAGTATTTGATTAGTAAAATTATGTAAGGTGCATTGGGGTATGTTAGAAATAAATATCTAGTAATTATCAATAAATGAGTCAACTTATTATGGCATATCTCAAGAGAGAAGCAACCTCAACACACCGCAAGAATGCAGGAGAGCTAGCCCATTTCTGTAATGTGTATCTTTGGGGGGGGACATTTCGCTGGGATGCACGGAAGTACAACTGGTTTCTCTCCGGAGAGAAGCAGCTTATTGGAATGACTACTCTCCGGAGAGGAGTCATTCTCGCCAGCTTAAATTACGCAGGAGAGAAGCAATCCCACTGAAATGGCCCCTGGCAACCCCTGCAACACCGCCAGAAAGGTGAGAAGCCATTCTATAGAATTACTCCTCTCCGGAGAGAAACCTATTAACGGAATTGGCCGCCCTCCGGAGAGAAACCACTTACTGAAATCGCGTCTCACCGGAGGGAAACTCAGTAAGTTGATTGCCTTCCCTCCGGAGAGAAACCGCGTGGCTGGATTGGCTCCTCTCCGGGGAGGAACACATTAACTGAAATGGCTCCTCTTCGGGAAGAAGCCCATTACCTAAACGGCTTCCCCGGGGAGAAGCCCATTAAACTGGGTTGGCTCCTCTCCGGGGAGGAACACATTACCTTAAATGGCTCCTCTCCTGAGAGAAACCCTTTATCTGAACTGGCTTATTCCCTCCGGTTTGTTTACGACGTTCCATTCGAGGAATCCTCCTTTCTCCCATGTCCGTTAACTTGGCCCAACCACTTTCGAATTTCGAAATTTCAACGATGGCAATCGTTTGTGCTGATTTGTGCTCGAATATGGGCGTTTGTGCTGGTTTAGTTTCAGAGTTATCGCGATTTCAATTTGGTTGGGCCAGGTTAACGGTAGCCCAACCACTTTCGAATTACGGAATTTTAACGGTGCCAATCGTTTGTGATACGTTTGTGCTGATTTGTGCTCGAATATGAACGTTTGTGCTGGCTTGGTTTCAGAGTTATAGCACTTTTAATTTGGTTGGGCCAAGTTAACGCTTTCGAAATAAAGCGAATTTCAACATTTCAACGATGTAAATCGTTTGTGCTGATTTGTGCCAGAAGATGGGGGTTTGTGCTGGAACCGTTCTCGAGATACAGCGAGGTCAATATTGTTGTGTGGCCAAGTTAACGCTGGTCACCACAGCACTATAGCTTAGCGAATTTCAAAATTTCAACTGGGCCAATCGTTTGTGCCCTGTTTGTGCTCATTTGTGCTCGACTATGGCCGTTTGTGCTGCTTCGGTTTCAAAGATATCGCGATTTAAATTATGGCGTTCCTTATTATATGTGCTAATTGATATATTGATATTTAGAATCGCGATCGCAGTAACAATGGACGGGGACCAATAGGAAGCGGTGGCTGCAACAACAAGCGGCGGACGAATCATAAGGCTGCTGCAAACACGTTAGGATTTTAATATTATAGGTACCACAAAATATTAGCAGATGGCTGGCTTCATTATTCTAGCCTCCTGCCAACATATATTACAAAAAAACACATGATGTCAAAGCAAAACAAACCAACTGCGTCTAGCAACTTGAGCCTGTACCAACATGGCCGAACTTTTCCTCAATTCCCGCGCGCGAATCCTTCTGCTTCCTTCCAGCCTCCTTTGTCATCATAAGAGTAGACTGGTTGCCGCTCAAACTTTGGCAGTTGACCCAGGTTGAGCTTGTTGCAGTGGTCATCACGGTGAGTAGAGCACACTAGAACTGTGGGAGAGAGGCACTGGAGAGACTCACATGAATATATTGGTGTGACTTGTGTGCAGTGGTCGGTCACAAAGAAGCATGTTGACGAACTGCTGCCTGAGAGAGACCCATGGGAAGTGCCATCTGCAGACCCACACCAAGAAGAAGGCGCTCCTCACCCCCACAGAGAAGGAGACAACCCTGCTGGTCCTGCGCACTGGTCTGCCACGCAGCACCTTCAACAAGGTGTGCAACCACCACCACTACCTGATCCTCAAGTGGTACTCGTGGCGTCAGAAGAAATGCTGCGACCCCATGGATTCCCATCCAGACTCTGTCCGGAAAAAGGGGATCAGGGAGATCACCCTGGGCACCTACTACCAGTACAGGCACATCGCACCCAGGCTAGTGCCGGGTGATAAAATATGCACGTCCTGTTCAGTGGAACTCAGGAAGAAGATTAAGGAAACTCCAAAGCCTCCTGGGCCAGATGAACTTCCAGATGCTCCCACTGCAGTTATAATTCCAAGCTCTTCGGAGTCTTCCGCTGCTGAATCCGACAAGGACGATGAAACGTGGGAGCCTGAAGAGCCAACTTCCAAACAGCCCAGGAAAAGTAAGTGGAAATTTCACTAATAGGTATGTCTTAATCACGTAACAATGCGCAACTGATCTATGAAATCTGGAAACAAGGAGGCCGTCCTTCCAAGAATGGTGGTGAGAACAGCATTGCGGAGGATGATCCACTCCAAGGCCTGAGTGACGAAGCCTTGAGGAAGAAGCTCAAAGATTTTCATCTGTATGAAAAGATGTTTGAGAAGCTGAAGGAGAAGTTCAAGTCACCAGATTGCTCCAATGCGGAAAGAATACAGATCCTCACTCTCTCACCGTTTGGGATACATAGGACTATCGCAGAATTCGGTACCACGCACTACCTCGTTCTTCAGAGCAGGAAACTTTGTGAAGAGAAGGGCATATTAGGGGCGCCTATGAAACTACACAGGCGAAGTGTATCTGCCAAGGCTGAAGCTCTTGCAAGAATTGCTGCTAAAGCTGCAGAGAAGCAGGCGAAGAGGGAGCAAGACCTTGCCAGTGGGAAGAAGAGGCGAGTGAGGAAACCCAAACCCAAAGTCACACCCGTGGTCACACTGCAATTGGAGCAGCCATCCTTGGAAGGAGCTCCTCCTGCTGAAAACACCGTGAACGAAGGTATGGGTGAAATTAGCGACATTGTTGCTGCAGCTCTCGATTCCTTGCTACCCATCAATCATTTTGAAAATTGAATTGCAATGATGTACTGTGAGGCTAGGTACCATAATGGTAGGAAGTTTTTGTACTTCCTTTACATGTCTGATCTAGGAAGGGATCAAAGCACACTTCAAAATACCAGTGAGTGTTCAACTTGATAAATACATTTAGGTAGACCTAATCGAGATATTAACCCGATCAGGTGCAGAGAATTTTGTGGTAGAGCAAAAGTTACCTCTTGTGTACCTACCCACAACTGAAATAACGCCTCACGCAGACGACTTTTCATCCAAGGTCACTGAGACAGTAATTGGTAACACATTGCAAGAGGTAAAATACGAGTAATATTGATAATGTATGTAAGTTGCAATGATACTTCCTGGAATAATTTTTGTGTTTTTAAATACGTAGTTTTAAATAAATATTATTTCAGTGTATTCTGCCCCCTTATTTTGTATCTCCTTTACGTATACAATAGGCATGCTCCTGCAATGAAACAGCTCGTAAGAACAACATAACAGTCAAGTTTTAACAGCCACTTTCGCCTCTTTTTTTATTTTCAACAAAAATAACAATATTCTTGAATACAATACATCAACTTAGTTCCTAGAGCGTTTGCGGTTTTTTCTTCCATTTTTTTTTTTTTCAAGTCCACTTCTTCCCTACTAGGGGTGACAAAAAGAAATTCTCACATGCTCACTTCACCAAGCTGTCCTGTACATAATGACCTGTTGTGAGGCCAATGGGTCTGTGAAGCACTTTTTTGGGGGGAGAAGGGTTGGGGGGAGAGTAGGCCAAAAAAAAAAGAAGGAAATAAGGGGGGAATTCAAGGGGGTCAACATGGGACAGTTTTCATCTTATTTTTTTAAAATTCACAGTCTGTGCACCTGCACATTGTACACACACAAAATTATTTACACTCGCTCACGCACACGCACGCCCCTTCCTTTCGCACTCAGTATCACTCACTCAATTTTTTTTATCCGATTCATTTTTTTTCCCCAACACATCGCTTCGCGCCAAGTGGATTACCTAAAGCCTAGGCTAAGTCTCTCCCTATGAACCTGATGAACACTGAACTTTGCTTTTCAATGTTTAATTTTTTCAAGAAGGGTTTCCTCCCCCCCCCCACTTGCAAATAAGAGTGGTAGTTAGGTGTCGGGAGAACAGTGGAAACGCGGTAGTCCTAGGTGGGGGGTTTACGGGGGATGGGGGGGGGAAGTGGTTATACCCTACATCGCACGACTACCTGAACAGTACAATGTAGTTGTACAAGAGTACCTGAGTATTAAGACCCACACTTTGTCACAAAGGGGAGGGAAATATTTTTTTCTCACATTAATATGCAAATGTTTTTGCTTTTTTTCGCTTTTTTCCTTTACGAGGGACCCATTCCTATCCTATTGTGGAACCCAACTTCAGATAGGAGTTTACACCAAAAAATAACAAAAGGAAATTAAAGATTGGGAAAAGGATGTTAATAGCTTTCCTCTTTCTGATTATCCAGATAAACATTTTTTTTTTTGTCGTGAATAAGTTACGTGACAGGTAAGAAAAAAAAAACAGGTAGTTGAGAAGAGGTAATTTCCAAATACAACTCTCCAGCAATTGCCCTTGCCTCAGATTCCAAATGAAAATGCACCCAAACAGAAACAAAATAGGGACACAGCAACTGCCGTTGCTTTCCCAGCACCACCAGCGATTAAAAAGAAAACAAATTCCACACGTTTGAACCCACTCATCCCAGACGCACACGCACTATGGAGCGTAGTCTTTTTGCCCATAGCCCCCACCCGTAGTTATGATTGGGAAACGCCACACATGCAATCAAGTAGGCTAATGGATAGGTGAAATGGGATGGGATTTCGGGGGGCGGGGCGGCAGTAACTTTATAAAAGAAACGCACTGTCATACCCACACTTACGCATCAACGAAACAAACTGCGGCAGTAATTGCTCTTTTTTTAGTCAAGCAACGTCCTATCATTGTGATACTTTTTGTCGTTTTTCAGTGGGGGAGGGGGTTAAGGTGAAAAAATGCATTGGCGAGCTGGAATGCAACAGTCACACTATGTGTAATGCATGAAAAATGGTGCCAGCATCTCGCTCGAGGGGGGCCAGGGTTCTTTTCTCAAGTGATGCAAATGCCAATATTTAAGGAGCATGCAGGTTGTGGGAACCTGCCCATATCTGCCCAGATGCATAGGTCCCTGACTTCCCTTTCCCCCCCAGAACGGACACCAAGCAAGTGCGCTCAGTCCTCGTCCGAAAGGGGCTCATACTGGGAGGACATAAGCGGCGCTGGCTCTGCACTACGTGAAACACCTCCCTGCCCTGACTGCGGCCCTGCAGGTGAACCGCCCCCAGGGCCACTTCCTGGTGCCTGTATGGTGCGCACGGAGAGCGCAGAGTATGGGTATGCATATGCTGCCGAGCTCGGTGGGTATGCACCTCCAGGAGAGGCTCTGGCGTGGTATGCCCCTGGTGGTGGAGGCGGTGGTGGTGGGTACTGCCCTGGGCCAGCTGGTGGGCCACCTGGGGACAATGCTGGCTTTGCCTCGCCATTTTCGCGTGGTGGTGGGCCAGCAGATGCAGCTCGCTCGGCTGCCTTCTCGCCCTCGTCGATGACCATCTCCCCAGACTGCGGGCTGTCAGCTCCTGGATCTGCCCCAGGTCCAACTGCCTCTCCATTGGCATCATCCTTCCGCTCCTCTGTGGATGAGACCTGCAGAGACAATCTCTTAGGTCTACTGGCGCCCTAGATAGCTGCCACTCTCCCAACAAGTACTCGCCTGGGGGGGGACATCACCATGGTGCCGCGGCGCAGTATCCATCAGCCGAGGGCGCTTGTGGTGCAGGTGGGGGTGATGAGGTGTCTCCCGCCCATTTACCCCTGCCCTTGGAGCATCTGGTGACCCTTTACGCTCAGCTGATGGAGGACGGTGCTCTCCCGCTGCCCCGTCTGATGTCCGCATTGCCTCCACAATTCGGCTGGTGAAGTACTCCAGAGGTGACATCTGGTGCTTGGCAGCTTCCTGCTGGGGGGGAGGTGGGGGTGGGGGCTGATGTTGAGGCTGGTGCGGGTAGCGGGGCGGCAGGAACCAGTGAGGCTCCCCCGGCTGACCCCCTGGAGGCGACACAGGCTCTGTTGCATAGCCTGGTGGAGTGCGTGCAGATGGTGAAGGAGCCTGTGCCACCCGGATTATTTTCCGTTCATCACTAGCCATCCGATCTGGCGGACTTTTCCGCATCTGCGCAGCAGCTGCTGCCTCTCGTTCCTGCTGCAAAGCCTTCTTCAGCTTCCAGTTGTAAGGGAAGCTTTCCTGTGGCACCGCATTGCCATCATGTGCATATTGTGGTACCCGGTAGTTTGCCCCATCACTACTGCCCCCAAGGTCTTTGCTGATTATGGAGTTGATGTGTTCACCCAATGTGGTGGGGGTAGGGGGGCGATGCTGTGACCTGCCGGTGGGCGGATCAGGACCATCGTCAATAGTCACCACTTCCCCCACCTGGCTGGAACCTCCACTAGGACCACTCTTGCTCACAGGGATGCTGCGGTGAGGCGCCATGTGAGGAGAGACCTTGCCATCCAGAGGGGCATCCCTGTCCCCAGGGCCAGGGGCACCCCCAGATGCAGCAGCACGGTGGAAGGTGCTGAACAGGCGCTCCGACACCGCATTTCTCGACGCTGAGCCAGACGGGGTGGGATTATTGTCTGTACTCTGTGGGAGAGAAAGTTACCTATGTAATCAAAGCTAACAAGTATACCCAACCAAGACCAAGTATACCAAGACTTAATAAAGCAAAAACATTTTTGTGAACACTGCATCTTTTTAATTACTACAACTAAGGACAGGTTGCACCGTCACAGGTATCAGTTAGCTTGAAACCCAGGGGTTACTGGTGAAACCTGCGAAGGTGCAACCTGGTGTAGGAGTCACTTGGGGTTGGTTGTGTCAAACTGAGGAAAAAATCTCTTACTGTGTGAATGCCTTATACATAATCAATATTTTCCTTAATTTGCATTCATACAACCAACCCTGAGAAGCATTTTGACAGTTGGCTTCCAACCTGATTGATCTGGTGGGTGATGATGGCATCTATGAGGCTGGCTGCAGTGAGAGTCGAGTCCTGCCCACTTCTAGGGGAAGGAGACGGCCTAGGTGGTTCATCCCTATGGAAGCCAGACATGAGCATGCGGGTTGCCTCCAGCTCTACCCTGGACGACACTCCCATCATCCTCGCCCTCTCTCGCTCCCTCTGCTGCTCTCCTTCCCTCTCCCTTTGCTCCCTTTCCCTCTCCCGCTGTTCTCTCTCCCTACTTGCAGCAGCGGCGGCTGCAGCTGCTGCATACTCCTGGTGTCGTCTCATCTCCCCGCTTGGCTTTGGAGCAGGAGGGGTGAACCTCGCCCTCTCCACATCCCCTTTGCTGTACCCATCCATCATGCGCGGTGCTGGCATCCGCTTCTCGTCTTTCGATTGTGCAGGCACCGGCAGACTAGGTTGTGCCACTGCCACATCCACCAGAGACGAGAATGCATCATGGTGTGGGTACCTCGACATTGAGCTGGGAGGTGGCGGTGATGCAGGCTTGGGAGCAGATGGCCGTGCCATTGCTGTTGCTGTCCGATGTATCACCCCCTGCCTTGCCGGCTGTGGAGGTGGCGGGGGTGGGGGTGGTGGGGTTGATGCCAACTGTGATGGTAAGAAAGCTTCTGGGGGAGGTGCATCACGGGGACCGGCTGGAGACGCATGCCTTGGGAGGGCATGGGGCAGGTACAATGGCTGGCCAGGGAATGCAGCGGTTGGGTAGTAGTGTGGGTGGGGATGGTGTGGGGGAGGGGGTGGAGGAGGTGGATGCAACTGCTGCACATCATGTCCCCTTGGAGACAGTCTGGGCGGTGGTGCATCCTTGTCTTGCCTGCGACCATGCATCTCTCGGGAGGTGATGAAGTCATTCAGGATAATCTGATGTCGCGAGCTCAGTTGGTTCTCCGAGTAGGACGGGCGTGTTGGGAAAGCAAAGGTTGTTGGGGTTGATGGCTGAGATGGTGGGAGTGGTGGAGGGGGGTAAGCGTAATGGTGAGATGATGGAGAGAGCCGCTTGTAGTACTCCATAGAGGCGCGGTCATACAGCAATGGGATGCCTGGCTGGCGTGGGTCATACACCGACACAGGGGGCTCCTTTGATGGAGCACGCTTTACATCGTGGTGCACTGGTGTGCCCTGTGTTATGGACCCCCCAACACCACCCACTCCAACACCAACTCCAGCAACAACAGACACTTCGTCTCGACGACTCAGTGGATGTATGAGTCCTTCGTAACGTGATGCTGCAAGAGGCGTCCCATGCGTTATTGAGCCCGGTGCTGCTTTGTCCTTGACAGGTAGCTTTGGTGACAGTGCTGCTGGTTTCTGCAATGGCGGTGGAGTCGGTGCAGCTGGACGCAGCTTAGCTGCAGGAGAAGACATTGATGGCGAATGTGACGGTGGCACTGCTGACACTGACACCGATGATAGCTGCAGTGGAAGCGGGATGGTACGCGTTGGCATTTGTGGAGGTGGTGCATGCGGATGCTGCATTGGTGGGTCACGCTTGAGGAGCAGGTGTGTCTGTGGGTGATACCCAACAGACTGTGGTGCCGATGGAGACTTTGCACTGGACGGGTAGTACGGCTCCCGGTTGTAGATCTCCATGACCAGCTCCGGATGCCTCAGTGTTGGCTTGGAATGTGCAGGTGGTGGTGGTGGTGCACCGCCCCCACCCCCAATGGAGTCTGGAGAGCGCTGAACCAGATATTCCCTGCCTCCAGCTGGTGACACCCTCTCCCGGTCCCTGTCAGGATCCCGCTTCTTGATGCTCAGGTCCAGTGTTTCACACTCCGTGTCCCGCATTGCCTTCTGCACCTGCATCATCCCAAGGCCCTCCCTAGGAAGTGATGGGAAGCGGCTGTCCAAGGTCACAGGTGGGCCAGCACTGGTGACCACTGCATGCGGATGGTGATGGGTAAGTGCGTGAGTGGTGTGTGGATGGTGGGACTGCATCTGCAGCGGGATAGGCATTGGTATTGGAAGGTGATGGTGGGGAGGGGGTGGTGGAGGCGGGGGTGGAGGGGGATGATGCGGGTGATGCGTCTCCCTCTTTGGCTCCAGGCTCATCCGGTGCATGGGATAGTCCCTCTTCCCACTGTCTGGCAGCTTTAGGATGGACGTGATTGTAGGTGACCCTGATGGTGGTGGATGGCCAGCAGACTGGTTCACTGACACACCACCAGGTGGGGCAGTGTTCCGGCTGAGCTGACGTTCAATCACATTCTGGAGGACATCTTTTACCGTGATGTGCTCTGTGGGACTGGGCGCTCTCTGTTCTGCTTGCGATGGAGTTGGCGTAGAAGGTGTGGCCCCACGTGGGCTAGGGGAGGCGCTCATGGTGCTGCTGCTTACCGCAGAGAAGGAGCGGGGTGGAGGGACTGGCTGGGGTCCAACACTGCCTCCTCTTGACCCACCCAAGAGATCACCACGGGCATCACGCACCTGGAGGTACTGCTTTGAGGAACCCCCAGAAACCATACCACTGCTGCTGGTAGGGGCACCCATTGAGAGGGTTTCCCCAGTTTCAGTGCTGCCACCACCTTCGTCTGCACTCATCTGCAAGCACCATACAAGAAAATTGTTAAGTCATCAGCATCACCCAAAAATGATAATAATGATGTTAAGTCAAATTAAGGCAGGTTTTAGTATTGATAGTAGCGCTGAATATTAAAAATCACTGCACTGGCTACTTAGTTTGGGCCAGTTGTATCAAAGCAAATTATAGTGGCCTGTGCACAGGTGTTCACAGTAAAAAATGACAAAATCTGTACTTTCCTTCCTTCAATTGTGCTGAAACAACTGGCCCTTAATGATGAATAAGGTGACACTTATAAAGAGGCAATGGAAATTATAAAGAGCAATGCAAAATGTCATTGGTACTAACGGTGGCAGAACTGTCATCATCTTCTCTGTGTTGAGCAGCAGGGCCATGAGCAATTTTAGCCTCTGCCTCATTGTCCTTGACCTGGGGTGGTGGTTCTGGAGGGTCTGGTGCTGCTTCCTTCTCATTCTCACTCTTCTGCACTGGTGGCACAACCACACCAGCCACACCACCATCGGGCTTATCACCAGGATCTGCCACATCCAGCGGTGCAGGTGAGGCAGCACTAGCCGTGTCACTTGTGTCCGGGAGCATTCCTACCTCGTCACAACTGGAAGTGCTGGAACCAGACTCCTCCTCATCAGTTACAGTAGGTGGAATTTCCGAAGACTTCCTGCCCTCCCCTCCTGCTAGGCGTCCCCTCTTGTACTCGTGCACCAATTGGTCCAGGCTGAGCTTCTTCCGGTAGTTAAAATAGAAGCTCTTGCATTGGGCCTCGGTCTTCCCACCTCCAACACGTTCACACATCCTCCTCCAGTTGGTCCCGTGCTCACGAAGAGAAGCCTTGGCTGACTCCATCTCCTCCTCGGTCCACCGGGACTGGTCACTGGTGGAGCCCTCCTCAGATGATGTGTTGTCGTTGGCACTGCTCTGGCCCAGACGCCGGGCTAGCCGATTGAAGCATGCTGAGCAGCATTTGCTTACATTCGGCGGGAGTTCTAGTGACATGAAATTAACAACATATTAAAGACAATGCCATTATCTGCCAGCATGGAGAGCCTGCATCATAATTCATTAACTTTCAACTTGCAGTTACGAAAGTGATGACAATGATGTTTTTGTTTAGCTCGAATGAATTTGTTGCTTCCAATGAACACTAACACTTTGCATTAGTATTGTTCACAGGACCCACGAGATGGTGGTCACTTGGTTCAAGGTCAAGACTACAGCAGAGAGAGGAAGATGTCAGTTTCAAGAATTCCCAGCAATAGCTTGTCATTGCATTGCAAAACTTGTGTCATGATGGGGCAGGTGATCAATATCACTGGACAGTGCCTTGAATACTATCTAAATGTGGTGCTTCATTCCTGTGTTCAAGGTTGGTATTGTCATGTAAATTAGTTGGCCAAAAGTAACAATTTTTACTTATTGATATCTTCTCACGCACCAAAATCCAACACACGCTTTGCAAAATCATTGATTAACCTTGTCTTCATAAACAATTTGTCAGTTTGTCTTAATCACCAAATTTTTGCATAATGACGTCAACATCAGAGAGCGAGGAATTGGTGAGGCAGCCATTTTGAAGAAAACATGCTGCCAATGTCACCCCTGTGCAAAGCTCCTTCTCACTTGACTGACTCTCTTCCCCTCCTGCAGTGTTACATAACAGGTAATGGCATATGTCATTTCCCAAAAGGAATTTCCAAAGGATGCTTATATGCATCTATTCTGGCCCTCTATTTGCAAGAAACAGTTCCAAAAGTTTACAGCACTATTGCAAAGACGTGCAAGGGTAAAATCCCATTTAAAATAACAGCCCTGTGGCTCTGGTGCACTGTTCATTTTTGCCAACAGAAATAGTATGCAATCCAAGCGATACTCACGTAGCTCGACAATGATTGGTTCCTTGGCTTCAGCGGAGAGCTCATTCCACTTAGATGGCAACGGCCTGAGCCTCTTCACACGACCCCTAGTGGTCGGACAGGTTGGGATCGGACACCTGGAGAGCCAGTAGTAGAGAAGAAGGAAAAAGACACTGGTAAAGCACACTTCCACCACCAAGCATCCCAAGCTTCAATTAAACTCATGAAACTTCAAATACAATCTCAAAGAGCAAAATGTCACACAAAACCAGTGTCTAAATTAGAAGTTTCACAGAAATCAGCTTGCAAGCGTATGAGAATTCCAAATGTCCTTACTGTATGTAACGCCTTCGTACAGATTTACATCGGCAGGAAGCGCAAACCCTGGACCCAGCTGACACATCCTCTTCCCTGAGTCCATATTGAGATGCGTGAGACTTCGGCAGTGGTCGTGATTGGAGGAATGTTTCCAGCTGGGTCTTGCACACCACACATGCATGGGGCACTCCCTTTTCTGTAAAAACACAAAAGGTTCCAATAATTAGTAATCACTGCAAATGCGTAAATAGAGAGAAACCTTGCTGAATGACAGCACTAACCACACATAATTAAAACAACTTAATATTACAAGGAGCTGCTGCCTAGACATATCACTGCTGGCTACGCTTCACTTGGAAAGCTGATAGCCGTGAAGCAAAAGTGGGTCATTCCGCAGTATCTGAACTGTACAGATGAGGCAAGCAGGGTGCAGTTAGGGTGTCCTTGCTTTGCTGTCAAGTGATAGGTTTGCACTGATATATCCTATTTTTTTTAACACCCACAGTGAAATTATCAGAAAATGCAAGAGCAATGACCTGCACAAACAAAACATCCTATGCACTTCTGTGTGCGTGGGTGTTGGCATTGGCCACACTGCCCGGGCACACTGTAATTAGCAGCCTTGACAGCACAAAGGAAACTTTCCCCATCCTCTCAATGCTCACTCTGCATATGCTCATTTACTCAACAAGGCACGCTCCAAATGGAACGACTATATCTGGTTTCCTAAATCTGCACAAGTTTTCCAATATTGTACATCTTACATTATAAACATTACTTTTAATGTTGCCTTATACCATGCATCTTAGGGTAACTAAATTATTCTCTCCTTCACCTCGGTATGCAAAATCCATACTTTACTAGTTGTTATACAGCACATTCATTACGTATAGTAGTACAGTATAAAATAATCATTTACTAATATGAAATCTTAAAATATTGGCAAGTTCCTAAACTGATATGAAGAAAAATGACATCCATCCTAAATGCTTTTCAGCTATAATAACTATTAAGTTGGCACAACCAGCACCAGACATCCCAAGTCATTCGCTCCTTGCTAGACCACGCCATTAATAACGGCATAAAAAAGTTTGGCTATTAATGCGCAAAATCTCATTAAGTCATCCCCAATAGCTTCCATCTCTATGGTGGCAAAACCACAACAAACCAAAGGCTCATTACTCTTCCTTCACCTTCGGAGCAAAACTCCTTATTAATTTTGGGCAGGGCCTCCCTTGGGAGGGCTGGCTAAGCTCTTTCTTTCTCCAACACTACTCTTATTGGTCACAAACTCGCCACATGATAGCCTCCTATCAGGCACCAGTGACTATTCAAACTCTCCATTCTGATGATTGAATTTTGCATTATTAATTAGCAGCTGTGCTTGTCACAGATACTTGCCATCATGCGAACCTACGGATGACCATAAATCGACTGGCTTCCCTGAAAACGCACAGGCTGGACTGCAAAGTGGTCTCTTATGTATTGCAGGGTATGTGATCAAAAAAAGAGTGCTTGTCCAAATGTTACGATATTAACCTGCCTCAACCATTATTTTCATTGGGATGTGTATATGGTGACATCCAATGGGCTGAAAATCACAAAATTACCATTGATTTTCACACGTTGCAAAGATTATTAGAACTACCTTGATTTAACAAGTGTGTGCCCAAGAAGCTCCTATTACAGCTTGAACAGATGAAACAAGTTCCCTTAGCTTTGGACTAACTGGGCTGCAAGTGTAATTGCCTGTGCACACAGGCAAAAGCCATGAAATGTACAGTGTATGTCCACACCTGGAAGAGATGCCCTGCGGAGAACAGCCCAGATCCACCTGCTCTCTCCCCTCACACACACATATGATCGCATGAAAGATTTACCAGAGACGCCTCTGGATCCATATTAACCAAGCACCTAAACAAGCAGAACCCCCTAGAACAGTGGCCATGCCGAAGCAGCGCTATTTGCCAGGGTGCTTCTGTTGACTCTATCATTTGCCAAATTACTTCGCCTCCCCCCAGTCCCCCCTACTACCTCCCCACCGAACCAGCTCCCAGCCCTCCTTTCTGCCAGCAGCCCTTGTTTGCTCAACTGCACTACCTCCGCTTTATTAGCTAGTTTCCTGAACAGCGCAGAGCAGAAGAGCCATGCCTCCCAATCAGTCGGCCCACTTTTTAAAACATGCAATGCTATTTGCAAAAGAGTGGAAGGAGAAGAAGTTAAATTCTGGATTCCGGCCTACCCACTCCCTTCATTTTCCTGATTATTGTTGGACGACAAGCCCTTGGGACAAGAAGGCTGCTCTAGGTACACACTGCACTCCGCCCCCCCTTCCCTCCTCCTAGCCGCAGTCTACGTGACCCATTGAGTCCTCCAGGTTCCCTGTACTTCAGCAAGCAAGAATACACACGGAAAAAAAAGGGAGAAGACTGCACGAAACCTAACCATGAATAAATCATACTCATTTGGCAAGTGGAACTTGTCCGATAAAATGGATCTCCACAAAGATAATGACAAGAGTGAGTGGGAAAGGAAGGCTCCCTTATCAGATGGTTTCCCCTAGCAAATAACACACTTGCCTTTTGATTACTTCTAACATAATTGGTGCAATCGAGCGCCCCAATAATTATACATGCGACCATTTCCGACTTTGCCCACTACCGCAAAATCTCTGCTGCTAATTAATTAAGTGACTCACTTGAGAACATCCCTACATTGTACGAACCAAAACTGACCAAGTGACTTGCATAATTAGTGACCTCCAGCAAACACTGCTGAAGAAAACGGAGTATGAATTTTGGTTTAATTAAAAAGGTTTTTTCGGTGGGGTAGCTTGTATTGGAAAATGAAGGCTGGCAGCGGGGCATAAAATTTGGGCTGATGAACCAAGTCGTCCTCCTGGCCAAGCCTCTCGGGATCTGCCGCCGCTGCAGCCTCCCCCTCTACCCACCCCCCCTGGCCCGCCTGCCAGCAGCTTTGCTGAATCGCATGCCGAGCTCGTCCGCCCGTGCAGGGTACACAGATCAGCACCATCATATCAGCCGCTAATCGAAAGCCAACCCCTCAGCTATTTGCCTTCCTCTACCTGCCCCCCCACTGCAGCTGCTCTCCCAGTCCCACCATCCAACTACACTACATCGCCGCCTCCGCACTTCCCAGAATACCAAGGATTCAAACCCCAAAAATGACACGCCGAAATATCTACATTATAAAAATACGCCGGTCGGTTCAATCGACTGACTTGATCGAATTTTCCCTTGCCCGAAAATCAGGAGCGGCGGGCCCCTCTCTCGCCGCCCGCCCGGTCCTCCACCCCCCCATCATATCATTTCTGGCTTTTTCCCAAAATTATGCATCTCATCAGGGGGAAGAGCGGAGAAGGACGGTGTCCCCACGGGCCCTGCGCACACAGACAAGCCTTTCACCACAATTGCAGGCCCCGGCGCTGGGTAAACACGTCCAAATACGCCACGCTGATTGCAATTCATACTTGATGGCCTCCCCCCTCTCAGCAATGCGGTGTAATTGGCTAGAAGATTTCCTCCTCTTCCCCCCCACGCCCACAAACATGGCCGACCCCGCCTATATACCTCTCATCAAACATCAAACCACTGCATTGCATGTCACACACGGTCTATATGCTATGTACTACGTGGTTCCTATATTTTGCAGGGTAAGAAAATCCCTGGCTCCCAGCACCTCCAAGACAACGTGGATGTAGCCGGGGTAGAAGAATCCATTCCGAATTGTAAATAAAGAGAGTGGTTTGCCTAGAACAGCTCCTTTCTTCTACCTGTCAAGTACTCTTCGGAGACCCGAGTCCCTCAACAGTGCCGGCCTTTTGGCCTTAGCATATTATCAATATCAATGTCGTTGTTGATGTTGTCTAAAGAGCTGACTCCTTAATTGTTACAATCTTCGGCATCGACATTGTGGTACATCTTTCTTGTGGCAAGCCTGTGTGCTAGCGATATGTATGTTGTTCTTGTTCCCCCCAATTTCCTCCCCCGCCATGGTCCCCCCCCCCCACTCCACCCTTAGCTCCCCCTGTTCCTCCGAGGTCCCGTCCCATCCGCGGCTGTGACGTCACACTACCGGCTTCCCTAGGGACTTCCGGTTGCGCCAATGGCCTGCTGCCTAGCCTTACTAGTCCCCCCATCCCTTCCCATCTCCCCACCCCCTCCCCCGATCCTTCCTCCCGCTTCCCCACCTCCCTCCGATTATAAAACATAGGGTGCAAGGCAGAATTTATGATGGTCTGCTTCCCAAATCGGGCAGGTGAAGCACGGTGATTTCCCGGTGGCCGTCACCCGCAGATACGGTACCGTCAATTAGTCCCTCCCCACGTGCGGCCGTCGGGGGGCGTGGGAGTTGGGGGAAGGGTGGGGAGTGTCGAAAAGCCCCGCGAAACACGCATAGAACCCGTGTCCAGGCGACGATGGCCCACCAAGTGTGATTGGTGGACTTTTTTCTTCGACCACATATGTGAAGTGCGTGACCACCACCAGTAGTCCTCCTCACTCAGCTCGCTACCTGCCTGCCTGCCCCCTTTATTCGCCCATCTGTCTGGCTGGCCCCGAGGTCACTTCCCGGCCAGCCATGAACCCTCTCTACACCAGCGAGCTCCTCAAGGCCTGGCTGCGTGACCTGACCCCGACTGCTTTTGCGGCCTCCCCGTCCCCTTCTTCGTCCGGAACGCCTTGGTCACCCCCGACCGCCCCCGACGTTTTGGTCACCGTGGGCGACAGGGCCTTCCCAGCGCACAGGTGCGTCCTCAGGGCCCACAGCGGCTTCTTCAAGGCAGCCCTCAGCAATTCAAGCGACCACCACCACGGTGAGTTACCAGTTCTGCCCAATTATGCACACGGACCACCTTGGTTCACATGTTTCTGTCACCTGGCAGGTGTAAGCAGCTACACCCAGGTTGGCGGCCGTTCATCCCCGTCATCCCCGCCGTCCAACGGACAGTCCCCTCCTCCCAACCCATCCAGTCCGCCCCCGGGCCGACCCACCAGCGTGGGGGTACCGCACGTGACCCCCGAGGCATTCTCGCCGCTGCTGGTCTTCATGTACTCAGGCTGGCTGGAAATCAACGCTGCCTCCGTGTACGGTGTCCTCCTGGCAGCTCAGCTCCTGCACATGCCCCACGCCCTGGAGCTGTGCCGGGCCTTCCTCCAGGGCGGCCCCAGGGCTCCCTCCCCGCCGCAGCCCCCGCCTCGGCTGGTCAAACCAATCCCCAGTCGCCGGATGCCTCCCCTGCTGGGCCTCCCCTGGGCCGCCCCTCTGGCTCCCTGGACCCCGTGGCTGGACCCCCCTTCGTATCCCCCTCCTCCTCCGGCACCGTCCTTGTGGACTCCGTTCCTTCCTCCGAGGCCACCGACACCGTCCCCGCCCTTGCTTCCCCCTCCGCTGCCCCCGCCTCCGCCCCCGCAGCAATCCACCTCGGCGCCCACCCCACCGCTGACCCAATCATCCGCATCGCCCAGGCCACTGCCGTACTCCTCACCCGGGAGGTCATCTCCTGGAAGCATTCCCAGCACCAGGCCGATTCGTGACCCGCAGCCGTCCGACACGGGCGGAGTCATCATCGACGTGGCCAACTGCGACGGGCCCGTCCGATTTCAACGTGTCCTCAACCCCAACTACGGCCTGGGACTGAACCTGGGGGCGCTGCTGGGGGACAAGGAGACCGCAGAGGCGGATGTTCCCAGCGCGGCCGCCCTCAACGACGATTCCAACACCGGATCCCTGCCTTCGTCACGCGGTGACGTCGCAGATAAAGGTATTGGTTCCGATCCACGTAATGAGGCATGCTCTGGCTTCTGAACCGCGACATGTGTCATTATGTGGCTTTCATCTAACTCGTATGGTACTCTAATGGAACTGGCTCCAGTGCCAGTGCAGACAGCATAATACCAGAAACTAACAATCAGCCTTTCAGAACCGTCGTCGGCATCCCCAGCACCGGTACCCCCACCATACCGCTGCCTGTTCTGCAACCACACCTTCAAGAGCCACTACTGCTACCAGAAGCACAAAAGGCGACATATAAACCCCATTCCCTTGGACCTGGAGCGACTGGGTGCCCAGATTGCTGCTGCTGCCACTGCCGAATCATCAGAGATACCAGGTGCTCCAGAGGGAGCAGGGGAGAGCACAGAGGGCAAGAGGGATGTGGCACAAGATGATGTACAAAGTGAGATGGGCAACAGCAGCAGGGATAGTGGCAGACAGTCATCAGTCACCCAGCCACTAAGCACCAAGAGGCAGCTGGAGCTCAACGTGCAGTATTTCCCATGCAAGACGTGTGGATCCAAGTTCCCCAGCTATTACTTTGTGCACAAACATCGCCGAATCTGCCATGGGATTGACAGCGAAGGGGACGACCCTCGTGGGGACAGTTCTACTACTTCATAAACGATACATTCATGTGCACGTGTGAGGTTCTAATCTTATAGAGAAATAAATTGTGCCCATTTCCCCATCCCCATCACTTTGTTAGGTTATTTAAGCCAGACCTGTGCATGTTTATATCCTAGTGGTGACACATGACAGCATATGCCTGCTAACTGCCACTTCCCAGACTCTCCCAACTGGCCTCCCAAAAAGGTGTCCATTGTCAGATAGTGACATTCATGTCACATTTAGACATTCAGATGATTCAGTATCATTGACTATTTTGGAATATGTATACCTTGGCCACTGTTAATCAGATAGTTATCTGTTAGTATACCTATGCGTCTAAAAGTCGCATGCAGTAGTGTGCAGATGAAAATATGATCAAGCTATGCTGTAACTGTTTGCAACAATACCATGCCACTTCAACTAAGGATTCCAAACTACCAGCCACATTTTTGTAATCACCCCAAAGGCAGTTCTGAGTAATTACTCTATCATGAATTAATCTCTCCTGTACGGCACTAACACACACTCCAACTCTTTGACAATGGGAGTACTATTCATCACATACACGAGTTTAAATCATGTTCATCGTGTTTTTATTTGGCTATGTTCAGACAGGATAAACTTAATTTTTATTGCAGATAATCAGAATGAACAAGTAAACTCAGATGTGTCATTGCAACAAGAGTAATGAGAAGCAATGGGAGTAGTCCTTACACTTATTTTCACTCATTAAAATTATCTTCCAGCAACATTGTATCCTATATTTGCGGAATTCAGGTATTCATCCCTATGTGAACTCAAGAACCATGCACACAAGTGGGTGGGTAAGTCGTGTTTCGTCAGAAAGCTGTGAAGTGATTTACAAGAGCCTGTAGCCTCACAAATTGCCACTTACTGAGGGAGGTGGGGAGGGGGGAGGAGAGAGAAGGGCAACGATTTATTACCCCCACTCACCAAATTCTCAGAATTAGTTTCCATTTGATTCTTCACAAGCAAAATGAACAATAAAAAAAACTCTACACCAGTGTGCCAGTCAATGCATGGAAATAAAGCATAATTATGTTCAAAGAAAGTACAGTGTGAGATGTCAGTAAGAATGATCAATTTCACATTTAATTACTCTGTAGGAAGTGGGCAACTCAGTTTGGTGTTTGCAAATTGTGTATCAAGACGTTACAATTTGTGTTAAAGTAGCTTAAACTTTTAATTCAAATCTGTACATAACTGAAGAGTTCTAACGAACTTTCCATCTAACCTCCCATGACCCTCTGTACATCAACATTTATTATTATTATTATTAATTATTATTATTATTATTATTACAGCAATGCTGACATGACTGCCAGTTATATCACAGGTTGTTAAATTGAATTTTGGCCACATTATTATTCATGAAGGGAAGAGAAATGCGCTGGTGTGGCTGCACTTGGGAGGTGAAAGCCAACTGTTGGCGTGTTTCATTGTCGTTCTCACAAGGCCAACGGTTGGCCAGCCAACCTTTGCTATCTGCGCTTGCCTTGGCAGTACTCAGTAGCCTTGAATTTTGGCTGTTAGTGTCTCCCGTTAGTTTCAGGAGAAACACAACACCCACCTGGCCTCGGCTCCCTCCCCCACTTCCACAAGCTTTCTGCCAAATGCCAAGCATTGGGCACCCTCATTCCACTCGAGTGCAGCTAGTTCTATAATCACAACAGGGCAGTAGCCCAAGCATGCTCAACTGTCGCCTAACAGTTATGTTTCACCTTGTCCATAAGACAAGGTAAAGCCATGTCCCATCCAAGGTCTCTTGATCATTGGGGTTAAGGCAAACGGGCACTGCCTTCTTTAAATGGATACCTCGGCCACCAAATGCCCTTACCTTTGCTATCGGTGATTTCCTCTTCGCTGCTGTCCAACTCCTCGCCTTTCTTCCTATCACCTTCTCTCCGCCGCTCCTTCTTGTTCTTTGACTCCGTTCTCACATCACTGAAACCACACGAAACCATCATCAGTTTCTGTTGCAAAAATATACGCTGCAGTAGTAAGCCTCAAAGGCATTCCAATAGTCACAAGCCATAATAGTCTGACATAGTTTCATCTAATTCATCAGCACACTCACTGCCGCAACCACTGCACAAAATCCCAAAGTGCCCTAGGCACGCTTCACCTACAGCGTGTACTGCATGGATGGGCACCAACGACGTCTTGCCGGCAGCACTACTACTCCCATCCAGACTTCACAAGTGCATCATTCCCACCGAGTGCACATAGCACAGTGCAAGTCTCTTGGCATGACACCCCTTTCTCCCAAGCCACCTCACCTCCCCTCCTGCCATCCCCTAACCCAGACACTCCCATCTCTTTCTCTCGCTCTCTCTCCTCTCTGTAGTCAGCTTGCACATGGTGCCAAGGGCACAGGTGACTCGCAACTGAGAAGGTAGGTGGACGAATGCAAAAAAAAAACCCGAGGGGCAATAAAAAAAACGGCAAACTAAAGAAGGGGAGGGGAACGACGCGGAAGGAGGTGGGAGGGGGCAAGGCCATGCTCTGCCAATCTACCAGCAGTAACTTTTACGCTTGCTTTCTGCAGGGTCACTCTTTTTAGTTTTTTCTTTCTTTTTTTGCCTCCTTCAAGAAACGCTTGGCTTCTCTCCCAGGTTGCCAAGTAGTGGTCTGCTGCCTAGTTCTCGTGCTCTAAATCACTCGATTGAAAACGTGGGGCCTCCCGTTGGCCTTCTATCACTGTGTCATCAGTGCATAAGATACAAAATCATACACTGTAACAATATTTGCTATAGCCAATCTCACCTACTTTTAGGAACTAGTGTGGGCACAATGCGCTGTCCTAAAAGCAGGGGGGCTATTCACGTCTCCAATTCCACAACCCTTCCCAGTTAAGTGCTGCCAAGAGTGAACTAACTTTAGTCCTGTCAACATCAACCTGAACGTCACATTTAACTCTTACGGTCAGAGTATTGGAGGAAGACAAAGAAGCAAGCCTGTGTGTCTCTGCAATTGACTGCTCTTGGCCGACATCCAGTCGAGGTGTTGCCAAAATAGACCATCCCAGTTCAGGGGCCTTCCCAACCTCTTTGGCACAGATCCATCCTTTCACATTACACCCAACCCCCAGATTCTCAGTGATCAAAAGCATGAGTCAGTAGATACTCAATGCTAAATGCAAATCACTTATCGTATCTGCTCCTACTAGGTCAATCTCCTTTAATTTCATTCATACAATAAGGGAATGTGGTGGAGGCTCTGGATGAGCAGTTGTGATAGTGCTGCACTTTCTTGGTTACAACCCCTCCCCCAACCCCGGCAACAACCAGGTGCCGGACTAAATATATTCGTCAAGGAATATTGCTGATTCAGACCCAGTGGAGATCAGTGTCCCTGCCCGCCTACTAACCATTGCACAACTAGCAGGCACACAAAAATCTAAACAGTCGCCAGGTCTAAATTTGGGTTTGGCTCGCAGGTACAAACAGGATGTGCAATTTGGCTTATTTAAGCTGCTTCCAGCATTTGCCTTGCAGGGATTCAAACTGGCTACCTGCCCCATTCCTTGTCCCCCACCCCTCCCCCCTCACAGCAGAGAAATTTAAGGCATGTGATGCATAAGGGGCAATGCCTGAGACACTCCTCCCTTACACAGTAGTCCCTAATATCTACTTCTGATACAACAAAAACTAATATAAATTCCACTTTTCAAAACTTGAAATATTAAATCTGCACTGCTGTAACATTATGAGATGGAAATGAAACAATTTCGGGGCATGGCAAGGGAGATTGATGCCATGCATTTAGACCCACCTGGTGGAGTTCACAAAATTGTGTCAATAACCAACAGTATTCACGAACTTCAACAACATACCCACATTGTTGATGCCTTCTATATCAAATTTCAATGTGTGCTGTCATGAGTAAAAACCTACCAAGTCCAGGAGCTTCACAAATTGCACTGTATAAACATTATTGTTTGTGTCAACACCATCATAAAATAAAGAATAGTGATATCAGCTACTGTATACTCATCTTTCAGATGAGACTCCCGCGTTACACAGTGAACTCATCAGAGCTTCTGACCCCAGTCCCTGCCCCTATTTTTGCTCAAGGCTGTACACTGCACCGTGGTATGTTGCTTGGAATATACTGTCAGCACAGTAAGTGAAGCAGTTTCATGGTGATATTCTCCCTCTCTAATCCTGTTCCCCTTCTAGTACAAGTGTCATTAGCAACATTTCTAGTGAATAAACTCTAAAGTAACACAAAAGAAAATTTCGCCATTTAAATGTCCATCAAAGTTCTCCCTGACTCGTAACAGGAAAACTTCCTAAATAAAATTCTAACATGTCATCAGGTAAAAAACATTGCTTAGAAGCTGTGTTAATAAAACTGGCTGCTGCACAATGACAGTAGTACATCCCACCAGCATATGTTGCCGCTTCCTTAAGCTGCTATTTTGAAGGTGAAGTTAGGAGACATTCCTACCACTGCACAGCAATGTTGCAGCATGCAAGCATTAGCAAACAAGAGAAACCTCAAACAATCACTGGTGGAACAGTCTAAACTTCCTACACACATCCATGCATAAATGGGCCTTGGGAATCTATTCCCATCTCATTGTCAGTCCAATTGAGCTTATACACTTTGGCAGCAATTGCACTCACACCAGAAGAGATAAAATTCTAATCACTTGGATTGTCCGTATGTGGAGACACATCCACAAAAATGGGATTGCCCCATCCATTTTTGAACATGTGAGGAAGCCAGATAAGCTAAACCATCGCCTGGCCTGTTGATTGGATACTATGCTCACCTGTGACTACTGTTCTCCTTCTCAGCGTCCTTGTCGTCTGGGTGGTCCTTCCCTGCAGTAGGGGGTGGCAAGGTGGAATCACACGAGGGTCCACTTCCAACCACCCCACTCCCTGCTACACCCGCTCCCCCACTCCCCGCCCCGCTGCCACCGGAACTATCACTTGCCGCACTAGCACATGTCACAGGCGCCGCAGCCGTCGTCACACCCTCCCCACTGCCTGGTGCCACCACTCCACCTCCACTGCTACCTCCTGCTCCTGTTCCACTCCCTCCTCCATTCCCACTGTTCCCACCATTCCCTCTCCCTCCCCCACTTGCACTCCCTCCTCCATTTCCACTATGTCCTCCTCCACCATGGCCACCATGATGTCCTTCCCCATTCCCATTGCCCTCCTGCTTCTGTTGCTGCTCCCTCTGAAGTGCCGCCACAGTCTGCCTGGTGGTTACGCCCGGTGTGTTGGCTATCATCTCCGCCACAGGGTTCTGGGGCTTGGTGAGGCCACCCCCTCTCGTGGCCCGGTTGCGCACCCGGCTCTTCTTGATCAGCAGCTTGTAGTTTTCAGTCTTCTTGCTGAGGTAATAATACTGGACGCAATCGCTGATGCTCTTGCGCTCCATGTAGCTGCGGATTATGCTGAAGTTCTTGGGGTGCTGCAGGAACTTCTCTTTGAACAGATCCTTCTCCTGGTCTGTCCACACGTTCAGCAGCTGGCGATCCTTGTACTCTGCCATCGGGTCCTCAATCAACCCATTCTTGTTGTCAAAGCGGAGCTCACGCTGGTGGTTGTCCAGGAGAATCGGAGGGATCACAGCGTATGACCGCATCTTCTTGTCCTCCAGCTGCTCACCACACAAGCACTTGTTAGAATTCCTCGTTACTTAGGACCTATCCCCCACCCCCCCACTCATGGATGCTAAGAGGAAGCCCTCTAGCAGTCCTTGAGTCAACACCTACAACTATCCTTCCACAAAACTCACATCAGGACAGGATTGTGATATACCCAAAGCTTTAACACAGGCACTCAAAATGCGTGCAGATAATAAAACCTTTGAGCTACAGGAGGCAGCTTTAGCCTATTTCATATCATTCAAAAAACTTAAATTTTTACCATATAAAGCAGAGAACAATCATGAGGGCAATCCTCCCATGTTATTTTTACTGTTTAATCTTGAACTTATCCAACAAATTTGATGGGTCAATATGTCCAGTTATCTAAAGTGTATCCTGAAGTGCACTAGTGTGAACTGGTAATTTTGTTCTTGCATGTCATCATTGCCACAAAAATAGTTTATGAACCACATGCGCAAGTCCAACGTGAATTTCTGGTTGCCTGCTATTACTAGATAGCCTCTAAGGCATTTGTCAATCCTGTCTTGAGTTAGATCATCTGATCTGCATAAAAACTGCTTAAATTGCAGTGTAATTGCTTATCATTGATGCATCTGCATGACACTTGTAGGTGCATGATGGGGGCTTAGGATGCTAAGAACTAGCTTTAATTTGCTGTGACAGCACAATTTGGTTGCAAAAGGCCATTCTTTGTCCACACAAATGGAGCAAAATTATATTGAGTGTATAGGGAATTAACAAACCCCTCTCGTCCTGTACCACCCACCAGCACTAAAGGTTCCCGTCACCCTGAATGGTGTGTTATTTCATGCTAATTCATTACAGCTGATGGATCGCAAGTTACACTTCAAGAGTTACATTCAGCATCCATGAAATTCCAAGGCACAAGTTCAAGTGAATTGCACCAACACCACCCAAAGAAAAGGGTATGTAGTCAGGCAGCCATGGTCAGTAGAACATTTCATGAAGATAATTGCAGCTACCTTTCATGTTTCAAATTACACCCTGTTCATAATTAGCTGGAGTGAAAAGGGCTATTAAAATTGCATTATAAAGCATTCATAGTGCCCTGAAATCTTGAAGTTCATTTTTAGCAAACCTTAGGTATGGAGTTCAGTCGGTTTTCACCTACATTAATATCCATGGGACAAATATTAATGCAGAAAATGAGTAACTCAAATACTTGCACAAATGTCACACTGGGCCCCTGAAATGGCATGATCACAAGAGTAATCAACGAATGCAACTCACACATATGCAATAATAATAATAATGGGCATAATTGCACTTGCTTTGGTCATCAAAATATCCTAACTTGCAGCTGCACACGTGTTTTTCATGGCAGGGAATTCCTTCCAAGATCTGACTATTGGGAAATTATGATGGTATAACCCCTTCATTAGCTGATTCTTTGTGGCAATTGTTTTTCACGCATAGCTTGCCTAACCTTGTACCTTTGCATCATTTCATTCACCACAACTTTTTCACATGATTATCCTTGCAATTTTACTGTGCGTATTGCAATAAGAAAGTCAATCCATTTGAATTACTTATTTTGTAACACATAGGCCACCATTCTACCCAGTTTACCACACTGGATGTGACAAAACAAATATAAATATGTTACAGAAAAAATAAAATACTGCAAACCTTTCAATATTACTGTGAGCAAAAGGAATTATGAATTCTGAGAGTACATTACAATACTGATCTCAACTTAGTTGCAGGAACTAATCTCATTCTTATAGTCAGTGTTATGAGAGAAATAAAAATAAATATTGCCATTTCAGATGGTGGCCAAGATCAAAAGTTAGGTACAAGTCAGGAATTCTTATTTTGCAATTAACATGCCAAGTTATCACATAGACCAAATACTGCATGATGATCAGGTCAGGAGCAATTGGAAAGAGGAGCTTGCATGCACAGAAACCTTGCCCACACTATTGCCTCATCACGTCACTTTCCCCTGTAAATGCTTCCCGAAACCTGCCACCTTTCCCTGCTTCCTTCTCCTTCCGTCTCCTGAAGTCAGGAATTGAATCATATCATTCTAAGTGAAGCTTAACTTATGCAGTGCCTCCGTCTGACCTGACAGAATTTGTAGTGCCAATAATCAATGCGACAAACAGCACTGGTGCACTGCACATAAAAGAATTATTATATTATTATATTATTATATATATCATGGGATACAGATGTTGGGTGATATGCAGCATATCACCCAACATCTGTATCCCATGACTTATCCACACCATTCAGACACCTTCAAGTTAAAATAATCCTCCACCTGGCATTCTCTAACCTGGAGAGAAGTGTAGCAAACTCTACTTTGCAAACTCAAAAATTACCTGCTCCAAATGCATACACCACGTTTTCCTCTATATTGCTCTTGTAAACTCAAAGCTTATATGCAGCATATTACTCTACCTAGTGTTCTACTGGGTCATGGCTGCCTGTGCACCCCTCACACAGTTTTTGCATCCACTAACAGCTAGCAAACAAACAGTTAGGGGATCTGATAACTCCCTTGGACTGAAACTCAGAACTGATGGAACAAGTAACGCAAATACCAATAGGAACTGAAAAGAGGCCATGTTTCTGTTCTGGGTCACTTCCGACTTCACCACTGAACGCAGTAGAGCGGATTTGAGGAAGCGCACCTCTTGCTCCTGCAGACCATCCATGATTTCCTCCAGGTCTGCATCGCTTTTGATCCTGGCCCCAACACGGTTGAACCTCTCCCGGTCCTCCCGTTGCTTCCTCAGCTCAGGAAACACCTTCTCGAAGAATTCCCGGTTCTTTGCCTCCTTGGCCTTCCGCTTCTGCGAGCCCTCCACCTTCTCCACCTTGCGAGTCCAGTCCTGCATCAGACGCGAGTAGGTCTTGGTCAAGAAGCGCTCCCACGCCTCGCGCTGTTGGTGTTGCTGCTTGAAATGCTGGATCAGCTGCTTCTTTATTAACAGGTACCTGTCACAGTGAACAAAAATTAGCCCATGCCTCACAAAAGCAATGCTTCTACACAGTACCTTCTCTTGTTCTCATGGTACACAGCCATGTCAGATGGTTGATTGTACAGGGGCTGTAGGGAAAAAAATTTCACTGTTAGTAAGAGGTCATTCATCCAAGGTGGCTAACTTACAGACCCTTACGAAATAGCTCTGCAGCTGAAAGCCACAGTTGTCTGTGACAACTCGAGAATAATAAAGGGAAATAGCTATGTCCTGGAGGCTGAGAGATAACCTGGGGACTTGCATTTCCACTGAATTGAGCAACTAGAAGTATCTCAGTGTTCTCTCCCATCCCAGCTAATTAGAGAGGAAGAAGTTGAAAAACTTGTTCCTGGTATGTAACGGCTCAAATACATTCAAAATGAAAATAGCCATGTGGTGTAAAACCATAAAGATCAAAAGTACACACATTATACTTCATATCAGTTAACCCTTAACTATGTAGGTGGAGCCTGAGAGGCTCCAAGCACTATTAAACGCATGTAACTTTTTCATTAAATTTTATTATCCCCTGTCCTTCCGTTACTTTGTCAGAAAAACCTTCCTAAGCATGGAAAGGAAAGAAAAAAATTTTTAGTCCCTATTCTTTGGGTTTAAAAAATTCGTAACGAGGAACAGGTCCCTCCTGAAACCGCTCAGGCTCTATATCTCAGGTGAAGCCTGAGCGGCTCAAACACATGATGTAACCTTTTAATAAAAAAATTTTCCCTGTCGGAATATGCTGACTCAGCGTGTGATTTTTACGTTTTCGGAAGCCTAATGATCTGAACTGCACTTTCTGTATGTGAAAAGTCCAATATAATAATTTAGTTGATAAGCAGAAATTTAAATATACCGTTGAAGCCTCTCAGGCTCCACCTACGTAGTTAAAGGTGTTTCACCCACCTACGTAGTTAAGGGTTAAAATTATATTTCTAAAGTTGCAATTCATTCAATTGAAAATGCTGCTTTCCCATATCCTAAGTTCTTTGGACTGTGTCTAATGCCAATGAATCTACATGACTTGTAGCAAGGCCTATCCAATATTTTGAATTCTAAGCATACCATTGCCTTGCATAGTAACCCATGTGGCTCAACATTTTCATAATGTTTCTACACCCTGTGCACAAAAATGCTTGTAGTAGGGAATAAATCCTTACCAACTCCACCTTGGGACCTAACTTCTCCAGCAAATCATGAGCCTCCTGAGCTTTTTTCTGAAACAATGCAAACAATCTCATCATACAGGCTCTGCTCACACCCAAATCCTCAGATCACTCACCCTATTTTCTGCATAGATCTTTTGTGCTAGACTCTGATGCTTTGGTTGTGAGCACTCCTCCTCCTCCTTATCATGGGCAGGCTTGTTGGCAGTCTCCTCCAACTCTTGCTGCAACGTCACCAATATTGTTAATATTATTTTCTGGTCCCCCGTTATTTTTTTAAAATGTTTCCATGCAGAAAAGCACATTTTACGAGCACAGAGCAAGTATTAGCAGCTCCACCCACCTGCTTCTTCTTCAGCTTTGCAATCTGTGACTCAGCCTTGGCAATTTCCCTGTCCACCTTGGCAATTTGCTGCAGGAGATCGTCCTTTGTGGATCTTAGCGGAGACTCATCTCGAAGAGGCTCTGAGGGTAGGGTTGGGGAAATGGCTTCCACCTGAGGGTTGTATGCTGGGCCCTGAAGAAAGAAAATTTATAATGCAGGGATTTACAAGTATTACAGAGCATATCAATGGCAATGTCTTCAGTTGCACCACCTCACTTGTCAATTAAAGTACTCCCACAAGAATTAAACAGCCCAATAGAACGAGGCCCAGCAAGGTTGTTGGGTGTGCTGCATATATTTTGAGAACCACACTAAACATAAGCCAGCTGATTCGAAATTTATGATACAGATTCAAGAACTGATTGTTCCACAGCATCATTCTATTACCATCTTGTCTATGACAGCAGCCTCTCCATGATTTTACACAACAAGACGAATTAGAACACCTCAAGTCAATCAGACATGACCTGTCCTCTAGCATTCCACTTGACTGTCAGTGTCAAAGAAGTGCACCTGCACATCTTAGAATCTACACTTTCGAATTAAAACCACAACACTGCACTTGCAATTGGAGATAAATTCCCACACATGAGCACTGGTTGAAAACAATCAAACTCCCCTCCACCCCCTCCCAGTCCCACCCACCCCCTTTTTCCATGGAAGGAGGCCATTGTTCCGGGGGAGGGGAGGGGGGGGGGGGCGCCTGGGTCACACAAGACGCACAATGGAATGAAAACCACCCCCATACTCCCCCACACAAAAAAGAATATACGGGCATCCCCCCCTTCCTCCTCCCTTCTTTTCTCTTGGTGATTACCGCCAGCTCTCTAACGATCCGTGCGGCCATCTTGCAGGTACAAAGGTCACACATGAAGGGAAAAAAAGGGGGTTGCCCAGGCAGCAGCAGGGTCGCGTGGGTAGACAGAGAAAGGTCTCTGAAGGAGGGACACCAAGGCGCATGGGTGAAGGATAGGATGCAGGAATCAGTCACGAAACTTTTCCCTGACCTTCCTCGAGGGCAGCACCCATCCCGAGCCTACAAGACTCTCGCATCCAACCAGCATCCGAACAAGTACCACAACATCTGTGGAACACACAACTTGGAAGTAACCCCCCCAGTCGATACTATCAGTCGCAATGCTGCCAATTCACCTGATGGCTACCATGCACCAAAGTTTGTTTCTCCGCGCCAAGAGTGCTAACTATATCCCCAGGATACGTTTTTAAACATTTTCCAGCCGTAAAACATCCAGCCCTAAAAATACCACCGCACCCATCCTGCCATAGAATGCACTTGCCCATCTTCACTTTGCACTTCGTCCTCCACAAGGTCGACAAAAATCACCACTACAAAAAAAAAAAATCCGTCCTTTTTTTCCCCCCCCATCCAACTGCATGATCGATGGCGGTTCATCGCACCACAGCCTTGCATTAGGATCCCCCTCCCCCTCCCCCCATGCACCTCCGCATCAGTTTGTCAAAAAAAAAAAAAAAATGCATATAAAGAAACCCAGACTCTCTGTTCCTTGGCCATCAGCCATACTTCCTAAACCATAGGATATCCTCTCTTCCTTATTATGGGCAGGAAGGCGCGGGGTACCACTCGTGCTGGTGGCCTTGCACTCCCACCAACTACATTTCCTAGGGTCCACCTATCTCTTTTCACTCTCTCAATAAAAAAGAAGGGAAAGGGGGGCAATCCCTCAGTAACACCCGAATGTCCTACCTAACACTAGGTAACAAGTTACATTCAATTAACGTGAACTGCAAAAAAATAAAGTTCACAGGCTATTCATGTTACTGTGGCCCTGAAGGTGTCCAGTTCATATTTGCTCCTCCACTTCTCCAGGTCCTATCCAGTGTCCTAAGACAGTAGTGTTAATTGATCCTCCACTTCTCTGATGGAAGGTGTCACATCCCCCACCCCTTCTGGAGTCAATTGGATGCGCCTCGTCAGCTCCTTTCCTAACCCATCTGCCAGACACAATCGAACTGTATCTCGATTCATTCCCAGAAAACCCACTTTTCGGCCCCCAAATTGGATCAAGCCTAGGCCTCTAGGGAACCAGTGGCGGCATCTCGCTCAGCATGGACCGGGAGGAACCAGATTTTTGTTCCACTCCCCATTCTCATTAGGACAGAAACCAAAACATATAGAGAGGAACCAGTCATTTATACACCTGCATGACGGTGCCCCCATCCATCCTCCCTCCACACATGCACACAATGGGCAATCGATGCAAATGTTTCTAATGGCGGCTGCCTGGCCTTGGCAACTTCATAACGTGCCCTCGGGGATGGATACAGTAACACTATCGCCAAGGCCGCTCGTGTGCGTTTGGGTGTAGTTGTTCCACACACAGGATGTTGACGCGCAGATAACAGCAGCCGCATTCATGGATGTGTGTCCACAACCAAATGGTTTGAACCACAGCAGCCCCCACCCCCCTATGCTGCTACAGGATGGTTGTAAAACCACATGAACCCTCTTGCACAAGACTAAACCGAACTCTGCATCTCACTTATGGGCTAAAGAGTACATTAACATAAAATTTCTGAAATGCCCTTTAAATCCACCTCTCCCAACATCTCAGATTAATTTGATTATATCTTAGCATTCTAATTAAGAGATAGGAAAGGCAGGGTCTATATACGTTACGGGCGCAGAAGTATAAGCACTGCAGCAACCCCACCCTGGTGGTGCCATATTCCCAAGATGACTATAAAACAGTAGTATGTAGTTCACACACACACACCCTTCAAGAATACTAACTGTTGATCAATGTCCACATCATTCTACTAAAAATAGGCACACCATACAACTATAAAACTGGAACCCTGATCCTTATCATCCACTTGGAGTGGAACCACACCTCCCTTGTAGTTAATACTACATATAATTATTATATATCACTTTTGTGATTGATGGCATTATCAAATTCCCTCCCAATACGCAGAATATTTGCAACATACTGTATGTGAAGATCTTGGTATGAGGCTCACAGTTGGGAAGAGACGTACCCTGGTCCTCTCGGTGTCGATGCGCAGCGGCTGCAACAACTCCGGCCTGGATTCGCCAAGTCGAAGTCTCTTAAAAGGCGGGTTGCCAGAGTCCGTCGAGGGCATGAGTGGTTCCCTTGGGTCCCGAAATGCATCAGTCCTATATGGAAAAAGACATTCGTATCAGATGTGTAAAAATACAGTGAAAGCCACCCAAAATACACTTAAAATATCAGTTTGTCAATTGCACCTTGTGACATCTAATCCTCTTTTCTTTCCAAAATTATGAGGAATATTACCAAACAACTGATGTCATATTGACCACATGAGTTACACATGCTATATGCCTTATCACCTTCTGGTATTGGTCAACGTGGCTCTTACATATGGCAGTCTCCACTAGATTACATAATGAGTGGTTCCACAAATCCACTTAATACAACATTGCAGCTGCAAAAATCTCAATCAGCTGATGAGAGACATCCTGCAATAGCAGGCCTAGAGATAATGCCAAACACGTTGACAATTTTTATTTACAAAGTGTACAGTCAGCTGTCATTATCTTTAGGATTATCCTATTCGTAATACTACCTACGATCTGCATTTGCATGTCTCGTGGTGCACTATCAACTCCCCAATGTCACTGATTTCACACGCCACTGAAATCCAAATGTCACTCTTGCAAGGACTGGATATGTAATTACGCTCTCAGCAGGGGGGTGTATAATTTATGTAAATCAATAGCACGGTATTGCATGATTCCAATTACTACTGTATTAAAAATTAAAACTTGCTCAGTTATGAAATTGACTATGCATTCAGCCTTCTTTCTGCAAATGTCTTCCAGCATATTGTTTGTGACCTTCCTACATGAATAATCATAATACTTCTGTCAAATCACTCTGTACTAAGAAAGCTTCACCCACCCATAAGGACACGCTCTTCCCTGAGGGTACTCAGGGTGCAGAGGTGGCGGTTGCTGCTGCGGTGGTGGTTGCTGCTGCTGCGGCGGTTGCTGCTGCGAAGGAGGCTGTTGTTGTTGCTGCTGTTGCTGCTGCGGCGAGGGTGCATGACTTGGAGGCATGCTCTGGGGCATGGATGGGGGCATGGAGAGGGGCAGGATGGGAAGGGGCAAGGGCATGTGAAGGGGCAGGGACATGGATGGCTGCTGCTGCTGCTGGGGCTGTTGCTGCTGTTGTTGCTGCGACGATTGGGACCCGGCTCCACTAGAGGCGCTCTGCGAAGGTGGAGGTGGCGGCTGAGGCGGAGGCGGAGGTGGTGGCGGCCCTGGGGCGAGCAGGGTGAGCCGGGCGGGGGGCGCAGAGGAGGAGGATGGGGCCGTGGACCCCGGGGCGGGCGCACCCAGGGGCGGCCCGGGGGGAGGCGGCGGAGGGCCACCCGCTGCCGGGCCAGGCCCTCCCGATCCGTCGCGCTCCCCGTGCCTCTCGGGCTGAAGGCGAAACACGGATCTCATCACTTCCTCTCCCACACTCCACTGCAAACGTTATTGCATTCCGACTTGGCCACTAGTCTACACAGATATGCGATTCACATGCTGCAGACTGGCCTGGGTCAACAGGGTCAAGCACTGCCTCATGCTGCCACAGGACTCAAATGGAACTTGACACCTACCACTATCATACACAACCAGACATATGGTCAACCCTAGTAAAAATTCGAAACAAATTCGTCCAGATTTAAATAGTTAAAAACTTGTGTTAAGTCACATGACAGGATATGCATACTCATCCCAAAAATTACAACCCGAGGCATATGATTTGGGAATAAAAATTCTCCCACCACTCTAAACTGGACATCCAATCTGTGGCTTACACCAGGACTTTCATGACTACATTTTTCCCCTTCCCACATATACGCACCCCCTCTGGCAAGATGAAAAAATAATTAGAATATTACTTCTGCCCATTACTTTCCATTCGGAATCGAAAGTCATTTGGAAAATATCGCGTTCATACAGAATAGGTCACTCCAACATTGCTTCTGAAGCACGATAATAATTCAACTAATGGAAAATCACTACTCCGTAGCGCCGCAGGGCACACACTTACAGGCAGCGTAATAACCCTCCCAGCAGCTGATACATCAAACTGCAATAAATCACGGCCCCATTGCATTTACATTCTTAAGAATCCTCCAGTTATTGGTATCCAATAGGGCGTGTCTAATGGGGACACCCTGGAATTATACCGCCTGCAATGCCACGTGACCTCCAGGGTTGCCGCAGCAATGGGCAAGATATATTTAGTGTCGTCGTATCCAGACATGATATTCCGTGTGTCAGGCGTGCATCAGGCAGACCAATGGTGCGAACACCTGCCATGCAAGTTTCACAGTGGAACGACCTTCCTTCCAGCTCAGCAGAGGACAACGTTGCTGAATCAATATGGCCTCCACCAACCAACGACCCAACACTAGTGGGGTCGGCGGGGGGTGGGAGGGTGGTCTCTCCCACCCACCACCCACCCCTCCCACCCGACGAACCACCCCCCTTGAAAAACCTTCTGTCTGAAGGAGCTTGACTCACGAAAAGCCCCGTACACTGACCCACCAATATGGGGCACAAGAGAGTTGCCAGGTACGGGGAAATACTTGGTCATGCCGGGAAACGACATGTCGGTTGACGAATCTGATATTATTAACACAATATGCAATGGCCAATTTCGGTAACCAATTGGGCCAAGATGCTCCAGCTGATGCATCGAAATTTATGGCAACACTGTTGCTGGTGGGGGGTCACCGGCAACAGCGCAACTCCTCCAGGTTCCCCCATTGTAAAGATCCACCTGGGTGCGCCAGCATGTTGGAAAGGTGGAGTGTGAAACACGGACTTGGAATAAAAGGCAAGGAGGGATGTTGCAGAAGAGGTAAGGTCAACGACTCCCCTCCTGGGGGCTATGTTGCCAGCACTTTTTTTTTAAATCTATATATTGTTTCTCATGAGGTCAGTCGGGCAATCCATCCATGACTACCACCGCATACTTCCATCNCCCCCACACTTTCCTATTCCAGGAACATCTTCCGGACGCACTTGGATTACTAATGGAGCCGGAACACGAACCGATGGGAGCTTCCATCACTTCCCATTTACATGCTAGTAATATTACATTACAAAACCCCCGTTAGACATTACTGTCATCAAAATGTTACACAATTCGCAAACGAACAGTCACATCACAGCACAATATTTACACCCCCTTCAAAACTTCGAGTTATGCAATGTCACACATGACCATATATCCGAAAACTTCCCCCTTCGTCCTCGGCACATATTTCACGGTGTATTGAAGATTTGGGAAGCGTGACACTACGTATCTGTAACCCAAAGTCGAGACCCCCATTCCCATGCAATGAGTTGCATGCTTCTTGACTTCTCTTTTCCCCTTCCTTCCACAAAGGAACTACGCATAAAAAAGCATATGTAAAAAAAAATGAAAAGTGTTTCGCTTGCATGGATGGGAACCAGTCCCACAACGGCAACTCCGCGAATCCTCGCACCATCTACACACCAAAAAAAAAACTAGCAAGACTATTTCCTCCACAATCGAAGGACAGGGCGGGGTCAACCCTGCATGCTTGACAATACGCGCACCTGTTCTAAAAACAAACGGTCTACCGGTACTCGCACACCTACTTCCTATCCCCCTATTTCCTCAGTGACGTTTTGGCTGATAACTGCCAAAGATAACCTGCCAAATATCCCCCCCAAAAAATCGACAACGTCTGATTCTTTGTCTGTGGGAAGGACGATGACACGTTCCGATTAAAAAAAGATGGGGCAGACCCTGGATCGAACCAATCGATGTCCGGGCGGCCATCTTGGTACGACCACCAAGATGGCTGCCAGATATTCGGGGGAAATGTCTGGAAATGACCACTTCTGAAGATGGCCGAGGGTTTCATTTCGAGTTGATCCAACTCAATTACAAGCGGTTTCTTTTCGAAAATGCCCGTAACGGCTCGGTCTCATTTACATGGTGGAAAACGTACTGGCGGAAAAGCTCAGTCGGCATCGTAACTTTCAAATGGCGGGGGAAGTCAATGCGTTTTCGTCACGACAACCTCCGAAGAAAATAGTTATGACGCATAAAAGCTTGAAGGAAAAATCACATTCTCATAAACCGGATTTTCATTGGGACGCAATGCACCGATAGAAAGCCGTAGCAAGCTTAGCAATTATATGACATTACTATATAAACTTTCCTCGAACAATTCCAGAGTTCAACACACCGCATACCCTGGCACTCAGGGTATTCGGGATTGCTTGAAGGCAATGTAGCCAACATAAGACGGATGATACCTTGAATCCTGCCAGAGAGAAAGTTGCTCATATTCGGCGGATATAGATGGGCTTTTTCCCACATCACTTTTCCAGAATTCCCAATCGAGGGTACTGGGGGGAAAAAATGTTTCGGTTTTCTTGCCGGAATGGAGAAGAAAAGCGCCAGCTTCCGCTCCAGCTCCCGTTTTGATTGCCCGGGTTTCCGCCAAAAACTGGGCTGAAACCAATTCGGACCAAGATGCCAAACTAGCCCCTGCCAAATATTTGAGGTTGGCTATATTGCAGATCGTGGCGTAAAATCCGACAAATTGAACCTTCGACCCCCCCCCCCCCCCCCNCTTGGGATGTACGAGGGCTGTGGCTAACGACTTCAAAATGTGCAATGCAAAGTTCTTTGCGCAAATGGTGACGCCGCTGTTATTTGATCCGCAAGGACATGTGCAGCACACACGACAAAAAAAAAAACATGCGTCGTCTTCCCAATGCGGCTGTTACAGAAATGTCCCTCATGCGCTGTTTTGTGTGTGTGCTAATTTTCCTACCGAACCTGGAGACTTGCGACACGAGATGCCACAATGCGTGTCATTCTGCGAATCCCAAGAATTAAACCCGCTCAGTACCCGTTTTCCCAAAAACGGGTATTGCAAAATTAAGTCTGTCCGTGCCCACCCTAAAATGGGCTCGCATGCTACACCGACGTTAAAACCCAAGGTAGAAATCGTAAAACCTAGATATTGTCGCAATCAAAAAACTCGGCCAGCTCTACTCGCTACTATTTCCCACCTATACGCTTTTTGTTGACCGTACGTACCACCTTTGCAAAGCACCCGTCTATTTAAGTGTGCGGCCCCAGCAGTGTTCGTGGCATTGAGCGAAAAATACAATCGCTCCACGGCATCCATTTCATGCGTAATAAAAGTTGTTCATTTTAAGCTTGCAAGTTTAAAGTTCCGCACATAAAATCAGCAAATAATCTCAAGTATTCTCAGATGGCCGATTCCGCCATAAAAATCTGCTACGATAGCATAAATGCTCCTTCTATCTCCAGGAAGTTGAGCAACTCATGAAAATGAAGTACTACACCATCCGGTAGATAACCAACTGAAGGTGTACGGTCCAAATACATAGACCATGGTTTCGCATCACCTAGCTATATCTATCCAGCACCCTCCGGTTATCCCATAAACTAGAGTGGAATCGAGGCTCTGGATCCCATCTAATCCTTGGCTGGTCAGGTAACGTGATCCTCAATGCAATTAGTCAGCCAAAGTCAGGCTGTCCGCCAGCAGCACGTTCGACGGCGTTTGGTCGCTCGTGCTGCGGGCTCACGTGAGCCCCTGCTGGCGCCCTTATCCCCCAGCACCTTGCCAAACCCACAGGATTTATCTACACGTATTTTTTTTTTAACTAAAAAAATGCACAAAAAATTTTGGGCATGATATCTATGCACGCACTGCACCGTTTTTTCCTAGTACTGCAACTGGCCTTCACCGGTGGTTTTGGTCATACTTCCGGACTACCAAGATGGCCGCCATCATCTTGATCGAGGGGATTAGCCAGGTCCTAATCTGACAGCATAAGTCCTGAATCCTGCCCCCCTTGAGAGGGACTTGGCAGTGCAAATGGCGGGGCAACCTTATCTCTTTTTCTCAGTGACGCACCAGAATCAGCCGGGCAAGGAGAGGACCCAATTCCCACACCAGTGGTGCATGAGGCAACAGCCCACTGACAACCAGGGGGTACATGGGGAATAAAATTATATTGTCGCGCTAGGCTTGACCACAAATGTTACCGCTCGCTTGGCTGGTCAGCCGGCTGCTACCGATCACACATCCTGGATCGGGCTGTGTCAGTGTGAAAACCCTGACGTGGCACCCACCGTACGCTGTCATGTCTCAAAATCCCGATTCGGCCCATAATTTTATGTGCTTGAACATTAAAGTGTAACTCGGGTGTAATCGATGTATGTTCATCACACGAAATTGGGTAACATGACCCTTTCCGCATACGCACACTTTCTGATTCCAAATTCGTCATCGTCTGATCATGCAGGGGGTACCCGGATGAGAACTACACTGATAAAATCCAAGTCAGTTTGGCAGAATAATATTACTGAACATTAAATTAGTCTGAATGTAATGTTTATCTCCTTCAGCAAATGGCGGATCTCAAATATGTTGTAACTGTGCGTCATGACTGTTAGAAGAACATTCTGCAAATCCAATGTTCAAATGCCAATCCTGGTGCGCACATGCCCGACTTGCAATAATTACTGTCATTGTATGCTATGTTATGTGCGTGGAATCTATGCTGCTTGCATTGCTTCTACAGTTAGGACTCGAAGAAATTACAGTAAAACTTCTCTAAGTCGAATCTCCATGGGACCGGGGAAGAAACTTCGAGTTATAGAAGATTCGAGTGAGGGAAGTTTACAATTTTTTAAGCACACAACTCTATAACGAAGCCTACGTTTATATATCCAGTGACGAAAGGTCTTAAAAACTTTAAAATAACTCTCACTATCACACTGACAATGTTCCTCATAGTTTTGTTGTAAAATAAACTCTGTTATGGACATTTGCCTACCTCTTAGATTCAAAGATTCGATTGTCATAATCGAGTCAAACGGAGATCAGAAAATTTAGCCTCTCTCGACCCTTCGGCTGGGAAATGAGAAAATTTTCCGTACTCGCCAACATGGACTTCGACTTAGGCTGACTGAAAATGCATTGATATCCCATCGAAAGGCCTTGACATCACTTCGAGTTATGGAGAACTTCGAGTTAAAGAAATTCGAGTTTGGGAAGTTTATTTCCTATTCTTTTACATTGTGACCAACCAAGCTCATCATTTTCTTCGACTTACAGATAACTTCGACTTATAGAAATTTTTACTGTAACTCGTCATTTTCATACATACTGTTGCATACTCATGAGGCTAACACTTTTCAACGCCCACAAATTATTTGCGTGTGTTATATTATTAAATCTTCACGTCAGTTACTTATATATGCCGCAAACAATTCGCTTTAAAATTCATTTCCTGAACAGCCAAGTTTTTACAATGCCAAAAGCTGCGATTAGAAATTAAGCAGTTTCGGAGCTAAGCCTTACGTACTGATAAATGCATGTACCAAGGAAACACGTTAAAGTAACCCAAAACACGATGATAAATTATTTTTAAATTGCCAAACTCACTAAAAATGACCCTGTATCGAGAATTATTCTGTCAAGTCCGATATCTACTGTACATAGAAGGTAAAACTGCCACATCATTACTGAGACCAACTGCACATAAAACGCGAAATAAAAGGTAATATGCCAATTCACATCATTGGCACAAAAACTTTAGAAAGCCTTTCCGAAAGTCTACGAGATTTGTCAGGAAACATTCAACTCCTTGATGAAACTGTTGTGCATCACTTCACACTTTGGCCTACTCCGCCGTCGCGTGAAAGTCTTGTGCATCGGAAACGTCTGAATATAAATTATATAATTTTAGACACAAAAACTAAAATGATGTAGACATCAGCCATCCAAGGTCATTTCCGCAATCACCCTTAAAACATCTATACATTTTCTGCAAAAGCAAAATGGCCTTGTTGCCTAGTGCCATTAGCGGCCTAATGGCCTTATAATGATTGAGCAAATAACGACAAAAAGATTTTCACAAGCGGTGGCTCCAGAGCCTTCTTTAAAGATCCTACGGTGCCCACACTGGTAACTATCACTAGGAATAACAAGTTCCATTTGAATCCTGTATGTGACAACGCAACACGGCTGAGACGACTCCGGCGACACCCAAAGACCATGCACCTTGATAGAAATGTACATACCGGCGTGCGGACGGCATAGGGTGCGTGTCCAGGGCCGGGTCCAGGTCCCGGTCCGTCACGATACGGGCCTGCCCCGGAGTAGGCGGCCTGGAAGTACCGCATCTCCCGGGCGGGCGTGTACAGGGCGTAAGGGCGGCTTGGAGGCGACAGGGTGCCCGCCGCCTGCCGCTGCTTGAACGGCGAGCCCTCGTGCGACGACTGCGATGACCTAAGGACAACAAAACATTATAATAGTGCGATATCATATAATATCTAATATAACAGTGCAAAATTACGGCTAATATCATTCCGTACCCATAGATGACCCCAATCCCATGTCATAAACTACCATACAATACATGTGGTTCTTTGACTCCCCCACTAGTGCACTATGTAGTGGTAGCCCAATTGGCGGCATGGATGAAATGCGAATCTGAACCGATCCATGCTGGGGCAACAGCTAAAAGCTGCGGTTTTCCATTGCATACGTATTCCAATATCAGTGATACAATGCAATTCGGCCTGCTGAGTATTATGGTACGGGTGGTGATACGCAGCGGAACAAACGGGGGATTGTGACAACCAGCCTGCAATCCCCCTTTCACCAACTGCTAGTAATTCTTTACACAGACAATGTCGATTTGGCGGTGACAATGATGCCACCCCATCTTATCTGCACCCAGGAATGGTCTGTAATCGCCTCGCCAACAAAAATAACCACGTAGGCAACCATCGGATTACCCGTGTCCGGCATTATCAACACCCCAAATTGGATCCTGGTATCCTGATTCAAACCTCGACTAGCTTGAACTTGCTAGTTACTACGTGTACTCATATACCAATTAGACAACAAAAATCAGGTGAGGAACCCCAGGTACCCATCCTTATTCAGAACTCTCCTTTCCTAACGAGCATAAATCTACGTCCAGATAAGTAAGACTGTAATTCAAGGCCCGTTTTGAATGCGACCCCCTAACGAGAGCACCGAACTACGGTCATCATTGGCGAATGCACAAAATGGCCGCCATTTTTAAGCCCCTGTCCTCCACATGGCGTCGAGGATGTTTTTCCAAACAAGCCTTGTCTATTTTTACCCCACCCTGAGAGGCCCCCCAATACCTTTCTCTGAATAACACCACTGATAATAATGTAATCCGTGTGTGATTTCCCCAATACTCCACTTTTTTCCTTATAATTTCTTCTAACAAGCTTCATTCATGTAGACGTAATTACATCAACTCGCCAACTCACATAGCCGCCTGGAAAACACCCTTTAAAACCTCCTCCGGTTGAAACCACCTTTTGGGGTTGATCATATGCCGGCAGCACAAACAAGGCGTATCTACCCTCGATAAACGGAGTCGATGCCCTGACCAAATCGGATGTTAGTGACTAAATATTTGGATGGTATATACATTCATTTTGTGGGGTTGCCATGGGTAATGATTGAATCTGGAAAATGTGACCAAACACTTGGGCCTGTCCAGCATCTGCAAAAACTAGCACAGCATATCGAGGTACACATAAGCCGGGTTAACATTCCTACAGTACTCCACCTCCCATTTTCCTTTTTACCTCCAGTTTTACGAGCACCCCAACTGTTTTATGCCAGCTACGCCCTGAACTCGGGCTAGAATTTTCCCTCTACCGTTTCTGTCCATCCAAGTCCCTATTGCCCTATAGCACATATTATTTTTCTTCCGAATTGGGTGCATGAGTGACGCAACTCCCAGGCAGTTACCAAGGCAGCCAGCAAAGGAACATATCAAAACCCTCTTCCTGATTGGTCCGTTCTAGCCATCCTGTCCAATCACACTGTGTTTGGAATGAGTAAATATGAACCCCCCTCTCAAACCGTCTATTTCGGTCCATTCAAGGAGTGTGTTCCGCCACTGACCGCCAGACTTACTTGTTGATGAGGACAAAGTCAAATAGAACCCCAAGTGCCTGCTTTTTCATCTCAGAAAAAAAAACTACTATCCTAGAACAAAAGGCTTATTCCATGACACACTCAGATCCTTCGTCTTCATCAGCTTCCAATCCATTCCCTTTAAATGTGCAACTCCTTCTAGGAAAGTGCGCTCAATCAATAAACCCGGGGAGAGCGAGATGTTCACAAACCCCCCCTTTAAAAACATACTAATATGCTTTAAAAATATTTTGAAATATATTTGCCATATTTTGGATCCGGCTGAATAATAAAACGGTGTGGTTTTTGATCATATCGAAAAAATTTAGGGTGTGTACCCCACAGCATGCAAAATAAAAACCGATTGGCTGAACATTTCTAGGGTAACCTTGCCCACTTTTATATTCCGAGCGCTTCCGCAGAGTAAATTTGGCACGCGGATTGAGCCTGAGTTATTGATGGTGACTGCTTGGCATCTCCTGGCAGACCCCGCTTTGCTTCCTACTTGGCCAAAACTGACAGCAAGCGCAGGTGAAGTCTGGCTATATTATTTTCACTCCTGGATAGGTCATCTCTCATGCCGCATGTGTCAAGGCGATCCAGTTGGTAGGACGGGGGCAGCATGCACCGAAGTAACGGCGAAAAAAAATTTGTTCAAAACAATAAAACATTCAGGTTGTGAAACCCAAAAGGGGGGGTCCTCCTCTATTCCATCTAAATAGTAGTTGCCTTGAAGGGAAAACCCGCTTGGCAGGAACAAGTTTCGTGCACTCGCCCTGAGCACAACCTGACATCGAAGACACTACAAAATGGACGCCCAGACAGTAATCCGCTACAATGCGCCGCAGAAACGAGGCGCCACCAAAAATAGTCACATCGATGTCCACTTAACCAGTATAGGGAGACTAACTAGTAAAAAAGTTTCGAAAATAAGCTTTTGAAAAATTAAAGCAATTAGGTATTAGACTGGGGAAGGTACTGCACGGGTGAGCCCCCCTTTGCCGACGACATCGTTATTGAAAAAATAATTACGCTGTTGTGATGATGATGGATGGTCAGGAGGGGGGCTTTCTGCAAATGAGCAGTGCTGGAAACTGGGAGGAAAAATTCTGCCAGGGAGAAGCAGACAAAAGAGGAGGAGAAAATGGGATTGAAAACGTCCCTTCCAATGAAGGCCAGTATTTCTTGTTCCCAAAACTGGATTCATCATCAGACATCACTTGTCACTGGATGAGACTGTTTCTTCTGGCAGGTCCACACTGACAGCTGTCCCCATTTTCACTGTTTCCAGCACTACATTGTCTACCCCTCCCAAACAACGCCACAAATTTTAACTTTTTCAACTTTAAAAAAAAACCTGGCTTCACTAGTGAAAACAAAGCAACATGGATCAGTCGTGTACGTCCCGAGGCCCTACTTCATCACGCAAAGTTTTCTAACATTTTCCACTCTAACAAAATGCAATATTTCGTTTCCCCCTCCACCACCTCGACCCCTATGTTCACAAATTAATGATGTCAACTTCGGCAAGCTGGTCCTGACGAAGGGGGATCGGAAAAGACCGTAATGGCTTGTTTGCATTGACCCAGACTTTTTGTCACAACCGAAAACATCCTGCATTATTACAAAATATAAGTAACAGTGTTACAACTGCCTCCCCAAAAAAATTAATGAGCTCTTTCAAGTCCTGCAATCCCAGCCCAAAATCGGCCTTCTATTTCAAGTCATCATCTGGCGCACAAAGTAGCTGTAAGCCACAAAAATGTTACACTAACTGCACTGCACATTCGCTAATTAAAACTGCGTCCATAAGAGGGCCGGTCCTGCTATTGCACACTGTAATAAGGCTAAACGGCCGGTGATGAATGGCAAAAAGGAAAAAAAAAAAATCCGGGTTTTACGGGAAATTTTCGGCCTACCGAGCTTGAGATGCGTCCTATGAAGAAAACTCCGCATTGCAGAATTTCAGTAATTACATGACCCCAAGTGAACACTGCTAACGATTCCGAAGTGGCCATTTTGCAAATTGCCATTTGTTAAATTTCAAACGGGGGGTTTTAAAGTGGCTAGATCTTAGCGCCGTAATTTCGCCAATGGTCAAACTAGCGAAATGGTAGTTTCGGCCATTTTGTAGTTCCAGCAAATACGGCTACGGCGAAAAGGACTCAAATAATATAGGCCTACTCACTTTGCCATTAGCTAGGCCTAACAGTCATGCATTATTATTGGATACGCGCTATTTCCAAAGTAACATTGCCAATTCCGCACAGTCCAACGTGCATTGCAGTTTCATATTCTGCAAGTTCGCAAAGTCCACTTCAACCAACTCGAAACATACTGTTCAGCTCGATTTTGGCAAGAGAAAGCATATTTAAATAGTACCCGTTGCCCAGAAAGGCGGACACTGAAACCATGAACAACATGGCGACTGCAATATTTCACTTCCACTGCAGATGCACACACATATGCAAATGGTAGTGCATTGCACACACCACTTTATCGCACTTCATTCTTACAATTTTCATTATGAAATCAAAAAAAATTAATCCACAAGTCTAGGATCTGTCCACAACCTTGAATTCTGTCTGGCCCTTTGTTTGCTACGGCGCCAGTTGCCACACCAAAACCGACTGCATAATATATTTGAACACCCTGTTGCAATTGTCCATATTTACAAAATAATCGGGGGGCGATTCCGTAAACCCCCCCCCCCCCCATCCGAACACTGCGCCATTCCGCACACAATCTACATCCTCCAGGCCTAGATCACCACCGCACTATTTTCTATACAACGCTGCCAATATTATACGGAGGGCCTGAAACCTACGGATTTCTCTGGGGAAGATGAATGTGAGGAGGCAGATGTGGCAGGTAGGCTTGGTCCGTGGGCCAGGCCATGATCCCTCCCCGGCCTCCGCCTCCTCCATGGGCCATTCCCGACGTCGGCAGCTTCAGCCTGCTGACCCGTCCTCAAACGGCTCACTTCCAACAACAAGCACAACACTAGCACCAACACTCCCGGGGTCTCAGCCACGCACCAAACTCCAGTCATCCCGCACCATCTTGATCACACTAGGATAAAGCCAAATCGTACCTTTTATCAACCCCATTTTTAAAAATTCAAAAAAAAATTACAAATATGATCAAAAAAATGGGGTTGCAAAAGGTGACACTCACGGATTTAAAAAAAAAACACACACACGTGTGCACACACGGAGGATAAAACCGCGCTGTATCCCCGCCAACTATCACGGACCATGTGCTTGCTGAATGCCAGCAGGCCAGCCAACGGTGCACCCGCCCACCAACCCCACTCTCCCCCCTACTTCCCAACCAGTCTCCCCCCCCCCCTCCCAGCTCTTTCTCTCTCCCCAAGTCCCCAGCCTACAACCCCTTCTCTCTACCTCGTCCTTAGCTGGGTCACGGATCAGGTCTTGGCTGACCTTCGGACATTTTCTTCCCACGCGATGTTGCCGTGGTGGGGCTACTTGGCAACGTCGCAGTCACGCGGTGCTGACTCAGCCCCTCAAGGGGGGGAGCCTTGCCACATCGAACATTGGCAACGCTGGAGTGGGTGGGAGGAAAAAGGGGCTGGTGCATTAGGGGGGTCTCTACGCACAAGAGGCTTTTCCGGGATGCCAAGGCACCGTTGCCAACACGCACTGTCAACGTGGCAACCAGGCCCCGGTGCCAAAGTGACCCACATTTTAGAGGTGCGATCGCAAAAAGAGCAGGCTTTCAGGAAGTAGCTAAAGCGTAGCAGCTAGGTTTCGCAATAGTGCAAAACTGTGCAAAAAAATATCCTGTCATGCAGGTTGCGGCCAGAAAAATTTACATGCCCCCGTTTTTGTTTTTTTTTTGGAGGCGACAGATAGGCCAGGGGGAAATGACCCTTATGACCCCACAGCCTGGCGAGTCAACCACCCCCCTCCCTCTCAACAAAGCGTAAACAATGGCTGACCTGGATTTGTGACCCTTGAAAGAGAAAACCGCCGATACACATGCACGACCTTCCCCCCTCGCTCCCATACACACGTACACCAGGCGACATTCTTCAGTCTAAAAATAAATCTAATCGGTGGGCCGTTTTCTTCGAACCTTTATCTTCAGGGAAGAACCGTAACAATTTCAGGGGCACCCATTTTTCATGCCTTATCACTGACCTAGTGCAAGTGTTTATTATCTTTTCCACAACCCCATTGCAATGTCAAGGAATTCTTATTTTTATTTTTTCCAACCGTTGATCCGGAGACTTGCGCATACCGGACCCGGAAATGACGTCAGTGGGGTCAATGACTAGGCATCATTCCCCGTGCGACCTCAAGGATGGAAAGTCCCCCTGGAGTGTCACGTGTGGAGCAACCTCCACCACACTTTGCCAGCCGCTGAACAATCCATTCAAAAGGCAGTCTCCCTTCCCCACCCCCAACCCCCGCCACCCCTAAACGCGGAACAAGGTCAAGGCGCTACTACCCCCCACCCCCACCCCCTATCTCCATTTTCCCCTTTTACCACCCCGCACCCTATTTCCCCCCCTATGCCACCCACCCACCCACAGACAGCCTCCGGTCAGATCAATAACAACGGCGCCAGTGTTGCCATACTCCACTCGGGAAATCCCATTGGATACACTGTGGAGCAGCACATGTGTCAACACCGAGTATTTCCGGAAATAATCAGTAGGTCGGTTTTTTTTATATGTGAAATTTTCAAAGGCGGAGTCATGTGACTTGATCGATCTGGGACCGGGTGTCTGATCGGGTCAGCCTATAATCAGCGGCACTTTACCCGGGTTACCAACCGCAATTTCTGCATTGCAGGCACTCATATAAGCGCCCCGTTTCCATTTTAAGAGGAAGCTTCTATTCCGACTTTACCCCCCCCCCCCCCCCCCCCCCAAAAGCCCGGATCCTTGGGTGTTATTACATCCACTGGGAGTTTGCTGCGCAGGCCCCATACACAAGCACTATGGGGGAGGGGCTGATGTGGTAGGGGGGGCAAAGAGCAAGGAACTCCGTAATCACATCTGGTACACTTGCTAGGGTTCTGACCATAAAATGATTCCTGATCATTATTGTACAGGGAGTAACGCACTGTCGATCCTATATATGACGTCATTGTGCACAGTGCTAATTCTGGAGTCCCGACCGTTACGCCAATGCGGCTGTCCTGTGCACGCAACACTATACCAAGAACGGCACTTATAAACCTTCCGGTTGGTCACTCTCTCCATATGGGCACCAGAGGCCTATCATTTCTCAGAAAAAGAAGAGGGGAAAAAAAAACATGGGCGACCGTTGAGTCGGTCGCAAACCACCAGCATGACGTCCTCACACGTGTCGTAATCAAACTCCTAATGGACTTGAATTGTGAAAAAGTGGGCTTAGCCACGGGACGCCCATCAAGGCCGCTAGCAATGAAAGTTTTTTTTATAGAGTGCACAAGAATGGATCTAGCTGCAAATAGTCCCTGGTCCTTCGGGTCAGGGATCGCCATTGATACGGCTCATAGGGTTGATCGCAATTATACATTTTGGGGAGAGACCACACTATACTACAAGGCCATCGTATGCACAGATGTGATGACGTCACTGGTAAGAAAGTGCCAGCACTTCCAAGGTTGCCTAACTACCACCTTCCTCAAGCCCATGTTTATTTACAACCCAAATATGCCAGATGCATTTGAACCTCCAGGGGCTGATAACCTTCGTCGTTCTGTAAGGCCAGAGATTTATCTGGGGGGATGCTGACGGTCACTTTCGACCATTAAAAAATATATATCTCCAACCCACCCACCCACCCACAGGTCCCTCTCACTCTTTGGAACATGTTTACCAAATGGGTGGCGGAGACTAATGGGCTAATTCATCACCAAGTGCGTGGGCATTGGCAGGTTCCCGTGTCATCTACCGGAAAAAAAAGTGTCGCGTCCAATGACGAATGAATAGCCAAATCAATAGTGCTGCAAAACACCCCAAGATTATTACGAAACTGTGTAGCCGAATCTAATCGGCCGCTATCTACTTGGCAACCCTGCCAGGTTAATTGGCAACACTTGTAATCTTCTTCTCTAATATCTCGCAACCTCCCGAAACAAAAAAAAATTGTGCCATTTCGAAACTATCCGTACGGCACAGGTCACTGACTGAGGACATTTCCGTTGACAAGTCAGATGAAGTCGCAGATCAAGAAACCGGTCAAGAGGTGATTGGCCGTGGATGCCGTTGACAGTAATTAATTGGTCCCAATTTATAACCCACGTCGGGAATAAATTACCGGCGGGACATGGAATATTTGCGATGTCCAGTCCTCATTTGCAAGGAGGATTGGAAGCTGGTGCTGCATCTGATTGTCTTCGGTTACGTCACAGGAACCGGCGCACGTGTGACATGCTAATCTGATCGGGGTCCATCAGACAATGTCTCATGATTTACGTCAGACGATTGCAAGACTGCAAAAATGAACATACAGAGTGCTCCTCTAGGTCATTTCAGGGCAATATCGACATAGCATCAACTGGGGACAAAGTGTGTAAACACACCCCCTCTATACGCATTTCGTGCGTGAGTACCATCCCATTTGTCAACGGTGCAGACACAATAAATATCCCGTTTGAAGCCAATCACCCTTCAGTGTCCTTATCGCTGCTGATCTTGCTCGATGACATGAACAAGCAGATGTACGGTTGGTAAATATGACTGGGTTGAAACCCGCCTTTATAACGATTATGTAGGTAAAAAGGTGCAGCATGTGTGAAGCATCTGCGGCAACGTTGCATGGTTGCCACTGTAAGGCCGAATGTACACGTAGCGTTATTAGAGGAACGAAGACTAATGAACCGGTGATCATAATAGTTCATCACTGCTTATACTGATCATGAGTGTCTCATGGGAACATCTGTAATAGCACAGTGCTCTTCCGGCTGTTTTCACATCCCACCATCCCGTTATAACGTTGATCACAAATTTTAACACCTCCCCTTCTGGTCGTTGGGTTACGCTGCACTTCATCATGCTCCCAATACACCTGGTAGTAACGATATTAGTACTGTAAAAACTATTATTATCCCCCCCCCCCCCCCCACTTCCCATGTTCCCTAGGCTCCTAAGCATATTTGAAAATCAACTCCCAATATCGAGCTAGCGACAATATTGCGTGCCAGTACTGTACCGTCAGCTATGGCATATATCCTTTCGGTAAACAAAAGCGTAATCTGGAATATCAGCCACTAATTACGGATTAGGATACCGTATCTTGCTGATATAAAACCTCTGCCTGTTGAAAATATCACACCACCTGATCTGTACCTGGTACGCCATAGGCCGATACAACTGGGGGGAAAGCATGACATCGACATCAACATGGTTCATGGCATTGTTACAAAAAAAACACACACACAGCGACTTTATGTCGTAGTTTCACAAAACCACCATTTTTTTCACACAGATGTGACATATTCAACAGTTGCGCATAATTTCTGTATATGCATACAGACACAACCTTTGCCCTTTAAATGTATAGGTACGGATTCATCTTTTCAAAACCGAACAAGCTGCAGGCCTATAGTTGAATCCTGCTGCTCTCATTTCAGCACAATATGCTGACCTACGGGTTTAGTCGCACAAGTGCGGATATGAACTGTATCTGAAAGTTCTAAAAACGCTTTAACCGCTTTTGGCAAGTTTCACCCAAAAATAGGTTCACGTAGCAGTTTCCTTTCTGATAGCAAAGTTTGGCATAGATAGCGGTAGGCTTTGTTCCTAAGAAAAATAACTGTCTGAACTGACTACTTTCAGCGAAATTGGTGGTTGTCTACATTACTGTACAATCATCTGCTAATATTTTTTGACAAAAATGTCATTGTTTTATTTTTCATCACATTTCACGACTTCCCACCGCAGACAACCGAGGTCCTACGACAAAAATAGTAGTCAATCCCGCATCTTCTTTGTCCGCAATGCAAAACTATTCTGACGACGCCATCCCCATGCAATTGACAGGCAAAGAAAACGGCACAAAAAGAAGACGACCATGACCAGACGAGCCGAATTGTTGGGCAAGCAATAGGCTCTAGCCCGGATAACAACGGCAACACAGCCGGACAATAAGGGCATTCAGACAGGGAACGGGCTATTCAGATTGCAGTGGGAAAGTGGGTAGGATCTACGAAGCTGCCGTTACCCACTGACACCCCCATGTATCGTCTCCTGGACCTGCGTGTACGTGGAATTATTTTCCCCTTCTCTTGCAAATGTGGCACAACCAAGGGTAAACAAACTCTATGTGCCCAACTTGGTTATGATACAAGTTGCACTATTGCCATTTTTTTTAAACTATGTAAATATCGCATGGTGTGTGACACGTCTACATAAAATAATCATGTAGGAAGTGTGTCCACCACAAAATGTACCAGATGCAGACTCCGACCCACATTTCGCCTTCCCTTTCCTTCCACTGCAGATCTCTTTCCCTCTATTTCCTCCCCCTCTCCTCCTCCCCCTGCTTGGCCCTGGTTCACGGTCACCACCTCCCAAAGTCCCTGCGGCCCACTGCTGCCACATCACCCTACCGCCTTTTGTACATCCCCTTTCCGAAACCCCCAATCTGGCAACCCCGCTGTTCCGCCACAGACCAGTCCTACACGTTGCCAAATCTACCCATCTCCTTTGTATGCGTCTGGCATGCTGGATGGAAACCGGCCCCATTTGGCATCACTGTCCCCTCATGCCACAAAAGTTCTCCCCATCCCTCCTACCCTCCCCCCCCCGGGTGGGGTTTATTTCACATTCCACAAGAGGACGCGAGCAGTGTTGCCATGCACACACTGCCCATTGTTCCATGCACCTGTCGGACCGTCACATTTGTCGCAACGTCGCAATTTTCGCCAATTTTTCTTTCTGATGGTTCAAAAAAAAATGGCAACCTAGCCTTTGTGCTGATGGGATAAGTTTGAAACAAAAGGTGTTCTTCAAACGGGCCACATGGTGAAGTCTGTTATTCCCAGTAAAGCCTACCTCTTGTCGTCTCCTAATTACACTTTCAGCTGCTTCATGACGCCGGTAGGCTTATCTGCTCTACGAACTAGGCATGAATACCTGTCATTTTGATATGCACAAAGCCTAGGTACGTCGGGGATGTTAGCTTGCAAGTTTGTCTCCTGAAGAAAATTTTGGCCAAAAGCTGCCGGGAGTAATTACAACTCGCGGCTTCAACCCAGGAGATCAGATGCGAGTCAAATTTTCGGAAAAACCCGGATTAATCCTTCCAAAATTCGGCACTTCACATCTCACCAAGATTGTGTGTTCACACCGGACGTTCCTTTAAAAACGGGTGAAAATCGAACTCATTGCTATATATTCTACCGAAGTCGAATAGTAGTTTCACAATAAGGCAGGCCTGATGGGAAAATCTTGGTACGTGCTTTTCATGCATGAAAATGTAGTACTGCATAATTGTGCGCCTTGGAGCTGCCTATTTACATGTGATATCGAGTGCCTGTCTCGTTCCATAGACGATCGTACATAATACATTAGCAACACACTGCAGATTCTGGCGACAACATACGACTCTCGAGGACCTCAGGACCGAACAAAAACAACGGTGTCCAGCTGTCTGGCCACGTTCCGATATGACCCAAAGTCTGGAATGCAAATAAGCAACTGCAATGGGTAATTGGCATAGTTTTGCGCCGCCTGAAATAGGCCAGACTCTAGGCTAGTTTCTGTTCATGTCAGTGACCCTGGACTAATCGATTGCCTTCTTTCAAGTCGTTTTCTGCGCAGGGTACGGAAAGCAACAACAATTATTCATCGGAATGTACGGCTACCCCCCGCTCCCCTTCGTCCAATGACTAGACTGCAGACCAAAATGCTATTTCAGACGCCGCTGCCAGATTCGGCCGTCCAAATATAATTTCGTGACAGATCGATGTCAGCCGTGGGAATTCTTCTTCTCCCGACTGTCGCAGACGCTCATTGTCGTTTTATTTTTGATATCCGTACCCCCCGGTATATCGATTCCTCCCTGCAAAAGGAAATCCTGCGAATACATCTCCTCCCCCTCCCCAGCTCCGTCGCCAATCCACCATCTCTTTTATTATTACTCTATTATTATTCTGGCTAACTTCCCAGCCCCAGCATGGTAATGGAACATGGAAACATTCCCGTCGAACCTGGCAACCGTGTCCAAGGGAGGTTCTTGGTACAAAGGAGTAGGCGGGTCTACTCCGGATGGGCCCGCATGGTTGCTCGTAGAGACCACGCACCCACCCACTCCGCCATGGCAGTCGCTTCCAACCACGCACGCGCCCATATCTCCAGCCAATCCCATCCAATGACCACGCCCTCATTTTGCATGGCGCGCACACTCCTCTGCGCAGTATGCGCACACTCTCCACGTACCCTCGTGCGCACTGCGCAGATCCAGGCCACATTTCCATTTTAGCCGGCGGGAATTGGGGTCTCGTCATTTCGGATCAACTCCGGGCTCTTGTGGGATCTCTCCACACCCCGGGTCCGACTCGGTTGCCTGCCACGCACACACACTCAAGGGTAATTACGAATAAACGCTAATCTAGCGGCCGTTACAAATGTTCCACAAAGATAACCGAGATAGAGAAGTGTGCGATTTTCCTACCAAATGGCCCCCCTTCTAGGATTTTGCACGCACTGCCACGGGTCGTGCCTGCGGTGATCAGGTAAGAGATATGTCCATCTTACAGTGAGGTCTGTGCCGTACCGGTGTGTAGTTGGCGGGGGAGGGGAGGAGGGGAGGAGGGGAGGTGACGCAGGTACCCAGGCTAGTGGTTCGTGATCGGGGGTGGTTGGGGAGCTTAATAAAAGCGCATTGCCTTTACGTAACTTTGGATTACTTGGAATGGATCCAAATGGTTCCGGTCCCTGAATTCGGATGCGTGTCACTTCTGACCAAAGGGTAAGATTTTTGCACCCAATCGCGATTTGCAATATCGGTAAGGTGTGGACTTCACATGTATTTTGGACCTGTCCCGTCACCGCATGCCATCTGAACATACATCCTGTGCAATTACAACTCGGTTAGCTCGAACATTAGACCACACACTAAATTACACTGCAGCTGATACAACAATACAGGTTTGGAATGAGAATGGTACTAGTTTCAATCGAGTTCAAACAATAGCACAAGGCTGACAAATCACAACAATGACACTCTTGAAAGGTTCTATTTTCAACCCGCGCCAATTGCAAAAGGTATCCTGTTTTCTCAGGCTCCCTAAGAGGGTGGGTGGCGCCATGACTAGAATTTAAGAGGCGGATTAAAGCGCCTTAAAAGGTGTGATGCGCATCCCCGGACCCTGATGGCAAGAATGCAACGGGAACAGGTTGGGGATTCAAAATGGCCGCACTATTATTGGCACTATTTAGAAAAATGATCTGGTTGGGAGCTGCGTGCGCAACTTATGTGCAAAGTACCGCCCAAATTCGGGGTTCTGGGAGAGGCCTGTGGAGCATCCGGCGGCCTACAAGATTGGAGACAGCTGTCGTCCTGATGCCAGCGGCTGGACATGTACATAAACCGCCCTGTGTCCGTCCACTCGTGGGCCACTGCGCACAATGCAGGCGTGGGAGCCATAGGACCAGGCCTCCCCGCCCTGCAGCCTCTGGGACCCCCAAATGCATGCCACCTGAGCCCAACAAAGCTCCCAGCATAATTATTTCCCGCACCCCTCGTCCCCTGCCACCCCTTGCCTCTCTACAGATCAGTCAGCCCTGTTGGGAAAAGGGAACCATCTTTATTCCAGCCACCGCCGCACTTGTAGTCTCAAATGCCTTTCATGCAGGGAGAGAGGGGGGAGCTTGTCACAAAGTGGAAATGGCCAGGACCGGGATGATCAGGGTCCTAGAGGAGGACCGGCTGATGAGGGAATGGTTAGAACTGGCGAGGGAAAATCATCAGGAATTGCTAAAACTCTAATGAGAAATGTCCATCACTCGTCTGCACTTCAAAGGGAATCATTTGGAAGCTGATGGATGACTGGAGTTCTGGATGGAACTGGTGGTATTGTCCATAACCAGTGTTCTCAAGTGCAATGATGTGCTGAAGGATCTGAACAGAACCCAACTGGTTTTGTTTACATCCACCAGTTTTGTACACCAGCAATCCTCAACATGACACGCTTATATTACACCCTTAGAAGACACCCACCCATGTGATACTCTAGGTGCAACATACTTCAAAAAATTGTTCCTCCATAAACTGCAGATTAGTGGCTACCGAGCTTGGTTCCTGGGTGTTGATCAGTCCTGGTGCAAACCCTTACTTGCGGTTGTTGTTCCACATTTAAAATTGAGCCAACGCAATATCCTGCGGTGTCATACTTACTCCCAAACAGCGCGTTCCGTCGCAATATCCGGAATAAGGGCTCGAATGTCAATATTGACCACTACCGCCCTGGTGCTAATTCCCGATTAGACGGAAACCAAGTACCGGCAGCCCCAATATTCTGCAATACCATACGACCAGCTTCTACTGTGGACCAACAAGACAACTATACAATATATTCATTCTGACTTGGTAGCCTGCAATTAAAGGCATTCGAAACTTGAAGTTCACACCTGACTCACCCAATTTCTTGCGCCCTTTGAATGCCCTTGCCAGATTCTCTTTTTTTTCTCCACTCCCAAAAAGTGTCTGACACACGCCCTTTCCTGATTGCAACCATCCTGTGGCGTCATCTCATATAGGTGTGGGCAGCCCACATTACAAAAATCAGCAATGTGGAATATTTTTGCATTTGGTACGCCTACAGGTACGGTATCATTGGCGCCACGGTATGCAAAGTGAAACAACTACACTTCTGCCCACTGGCTATTAGCTAAAACGGGCTCTTTTGTCCGATATGTAACTGTGCCTCCGATATTGCCTCACCCTGTATTCGCCCCTAACTACAAAGAACGGTTGGCATGCGGGCCACAGGGGTATATTCCCCGCATTCTACTGCGCGTTGAATATACACCCTTCATCTATGTCGTACGAAAAGGGGAAAAAAAAATCCCGGTCTAACTCACTGTCATACACTGCTTTTCAATACAATCACAAAATGTGGAGAATGGGGTCTCCAAAACATTCCAAAATGCATGGAAGCGTGTGAGTCGAGCAGGTGGGTCAGAACTTTAGTCCGAGCGTAGAGTACCCTGCACCTGGCTGGTCACAGGGTGGCTCATGGAATGTGATAAGAAAGTAGTCACGCCCATGAAGAGCTCCGGGCTTTGGAAGAGCGACGGATGGATGAGAGGGGCCCATATATGAGCAATGTCCTGACCGGGTGGGGTTACGCCGGAGAATAAAAGCTGTGCCCAATCCTGATGGACTTGGGAGAATGTACAGGCGACCATGACTTGACAGTAATTAACCCTTACCTCCCCGGGGGGACCGGTTTCAACCAACGCGGTTGTCGTTGCCCCGAAGAGCTCCTACGACCAAAACTAATCGCAGATGGCGCAACCCAGAAGCTCTTGCACCATTGTAGCTAGATCTATCTTCCTCAGGCAAGGACAACGTGCAATTATACCAGCCCAGTTGTAGCTATATTCAATACCTTATAAACTGTCTGTGTACAAGAGCAGTTTGCTGCCTCTGCCGCCTACTTTTTCAAATTCAAATTGAAAGCAAAAGTGTGTCACGCCCCCCTAAGAAAAAAAAGTTACCCTAGACACGACGGTGTAATACGCTACACCGGTCTGTGTTCTCATCATGCAGGCCAGATTAATCGCGAGCCTGATTGGAGCACTGGGAGCCATTACGGCACTACATCTATCCACTCCAATTTTTGGCACGGCACATACGACCATACAGTTAAGACGCAGAAAACAGCATGCACGGGTGTCTCCAAAATTGACAACTCCACGTGTATCCATACTCAATAAACAGAAGACCCCTATAAACAGAGCGCCACAAATAAAGCAATTTGATGCATATGTAAGCTGGGCCACGCATAGGGTCAACAACTATGACTCAGCATGGGGAAGCAACGCATGAAACTGTCCGTTATGACCACTTCATAATCACAATTTGCTCCCATAATTCAATGCTGAAGTGCACAAATGCTTCAAATACTTGTTATATAGTATATCGCATACAGATTTTCGCCGATTCATGGAAAGTAGGGAAGCGAAGTCTGTCAGGTCCTAGCATATTCCATAAGGAGAAGGAACGTGCGGTGCAGCCTGACAGCCTGATAAAATAAGAAAAGGCTGGCAATTTCGGCCATCGGGCTGGAAACTACCTGAATCCAAATTTTCAATATGTCAGCTTGCAGGGAAAGCCTAAGAAGGTCCGGGGGCCCTCTAAAAAAAAATTCGCACATTCCTATAGGACAGGACCTCTTTCATGCCCCGGGTATCACACCGCTGGCCACGTGCACCGCCCAGATAAGCCCTCTTTGTCCTCAAAAATGTGGAATTTGTCCCCTTTTATCTTGAAGGGTTCCCTCCAAGAGCTAAGGCTAGGCCGGGCACCACTTGGCCAAGAAGTGGTCGGGACATGGCGCCGCCGGTGCTTCTCCCTCTTCGGCGGGGTCTTCAATCCCCCCTTTGTATCCCACCATTTCATGGTTCCATGTTCCGAATACGCTGCGTTTGGAACCGATCGTGATGGTCGTGACACACACGGGCCACGTCGGATGAGAATCGTGACAAAGCGGGCACGAAACGAGCAAGACCACAACAGTACACCGGAGTATATGTCTGTGTGCACCCCTTTCAATTTCAGCTTTGAAGGACGTTACAGTTCGGTACTCAGTACCCACTGCTGGTACATGGAGGCAGGTACGTGGACTTCTCGTGGTAATGTGATCGCGTTTAGCTGCAAGGGGCGTAAAAACTATCTTCCCCAATCTACCACAGCCAGCCTGTAAAATATGAATGGCTAAATTATGCGTGCGTTTGATCCGTCGTGCTGTGCTGTGCTTGTCCGCTACACACACTGCCTAGGAACAAATTACTGGCGCACTGCGTTACATGGCTATCACATGCTCCGAGGCCAGTAAATAAAACTGCCCAACTAAATTATGCAGTAATCAAGAGACGCATCCTTCAAACCGCCTGGAATGCACCGGATTGTCTAATCACCAAGCAGGAATTGAAAATTAGATCTACAATATATATCTGAGCCAAAAACTTTTTTCCTTTTTTCAAGTAAGTTACGGTGTAAAATTGGAAAGGGCGAAATACCAGAATGGCGCAATCAATGAAGGAATGTGAGGACTTCACAACTTGGTATAACAGACGTCGGAATGAAACCTGGTATCAGTACTTTTTAAGCCTCTTGGGCTAAGGGAATCCCGAAGATTTCGTGCCAGCCATAATGTAAGGATTTCACCAAACTTTCTGCAGAAATCCTCCCAAGTTTGTTGCACGAATGGGGAAAAGTTGGCGCATAGGGACATGGGGGTGGGGAAGGGGCAAAAAACGAAAAAAGAAAAAAAAGTCAATCGAAGTGTGAGCCAAAGAATGTTACGATGGAACCACATTATCTGTAGGAGCAAGCGATACGGAATTTACCACCCATCATTCTTAAGATGTCTTCTTGAATGCAAACAACAAGCCTACCATTCTTGCTGTTGGGGTCAAGGTGAGTTCATGTTCCAGTGCGACCGGTTCCTAACCCAATTCCTTACAGATCTACATTGTTTCGTGACACGTTAGCGAAACTCCTCTTTTTTTGTTATTATTTCTCCTTCCTGTCAGAGGTGGTTTACTGGTCCGGCAATCACCTAGCCTTTAGAGGGCAAAACCTAAAGGTGTGCCAAAATGGAGGCTTGCACTGTTAGTTGGCTACTTTCTAGAGGCTGGATTAGCCAATGCAACGGTACTTTTGTGTAGGAGAATCCCGGATCCTTTCCACCTATTAAACACCTCCAAGATATTTCTTGTCTCATCTTTACGTACGGTTGTATTATGCCCACATGTTATTTGGATGCAGCTCCACAGCATAGTTACTAAAGGTCACCCAAAATTTCAGTTCCTGCAATATTGGCAACAGCTGCACAATTCCTGAGTTCGCAACTTCTGGCCTACAACCGGCTCCGAAGTTTCACCCCACATTTCCACAATCCTATACCCGGTCTTTTATAGCCGGTCTGACCAAAGGTGCGATCTCATGCAATAGGCCAGGTACTTCTTTTCTCTCTCGGTTGGAAGGATCGGAGGAGGGGGAAACGAAAGTGCGACTGTTGCTGTTTATTATGATACTAATGAGGCTATCCCCCTCTTGCAAGTGAAGGAAAACATTTCAATTCCCAGCAGTAGCCAATGGGAGCTTCCGCCTTCCGTTAGAAAGGCGTGAAAGAAACTGAACCAAAAAAGCTCAGGAAGGAAACAGGTCCGGAGTCCGTTCCGATGGTTTCCCCAGGTGAAACCCTGGGTGCATCTGGCATCCTCATGAGCGGCCACGAGGAACCGAGTAAGCAGCCACGGCCAACCAACGCCTTTGCCCAAACGAAAGCAAATCGGATCAGCTTGATTTCAAGTCGTGCCCCAAATCCAGCCTGGTCCCATCAATAAACTAGGGTCGCCTCGACCTCCAATTTTTATGTCGCAAGCTAGATCGACAATGGTTATGGAGGATCGTGGAACTGCAAAGCCTCAAGGTCTTACCACAAGTACAGTGCTTGGAGTACCCCAACTTTCCAAAAATTTAACAAGGCCTGGGGATCATAAGGGCCTAAGCGTGGTCCGGGCTATAACTCAGCCGATGTGAATGGCTACAATTCATAATGCATGGTAGGCTTCAGAATTAGGTGAATGGAAACATCAAGCGTATTAAAATCCCTCTCGGTCTATAATTTATGTTCCAGCATGTCGTGGCCACTCAGGCCTATAAACAGCTGCAATGCTTACGTTTTATCGTTGGGGAAAATTAAGACCTACCTATCAGATTCGGTCATGTCATAAGAAATCTCATCTACATACAGTATATGCAAGATTTCATTTTCTTCTTTTTTTCCCAATAGATATCGGGCCTTTTCGGTATTGAAGCATATTCGTAACAAAGAATTGGTTCCCTATCATATTTAATCACAACAAAGCAACAGTGTCGGTCAACCGATGAATGTCCTCTAATGGTTGAATTACTACGAATAAGGCACTTGCTGAAATGAATGCACAACCGCAAAAGGCTACCAAACTTCATCTTTCCTTGGGCCATGTAAGACCAGCCATCAACAGCCATGCCCAACCCATTTCATGAAAGTCAGTAAGCCAGACTAATTTCTTGAAGCTTGACACACTAAAGGGCACGTTACAAGTTTGTCGAAGTGGTTGGTTCGAGAGAAAATATTTTACAAGCGGTGTGACATGCCTGCTAGCCCATGAAGTGGGCCATGCAGGCCTACCTCGGCTCCAACAAAACATCTTCCATAGCAAGTGGACTAATCCTGTCTATAAATTATAAAACATAGGCCCGCTCAACTTGTTTTCAAACCCGGATCATCAGGATGGCTCTTACAATAATGCCACAAAGGGTTCAGAAATTTAGCTATCTCCAGCCTCAACTCAATACGTGTCAAATGAGTTATCGAGTGAGTGCCGAACCGCATTTTGGGATATCCCCAGCTTCAATAGCACTGCTTAATCCCTACCCTTACCTCCCACCTGAAACTAGCCTATTTCTATCCCTCAAATCTAGCCCTGCTAATTTATTCATAACATGGAATATGAATGCCACAGACTACTTCAAAAGACGGGAAGTCAGCGCGATTTTTCTCCGTGCTCGTTGAACGTCACGAAGTGCAGAGTGTGAAGGTTCTGCTTCAAAAGGGATAAAATATGAGGACATATCCCTTCACACTCATAGGATGGGGGGATTGTGACCTGCGACGTGGAGCCGTGCAGTCTCCCTAATAAATGTAGGCTGCATGCACCAGGCTGCGGACTAACGACGATATATCCTCATCAGGCTAGAAACATGACGTACAAGTATACCAGAAATAAATTTTTTTCAACCCCAGCAAAGTGATGATAGTCTCGGTCCCTGTGTACGCACCCTTTCACGTACTAGCCTACCATACTAAAAAAATACGCAAACTTGTTCATATCTGCGGAAGTAAAAGCAGCAGTGCGACATTACGTGCAGAACGCGAGACCAATGATGTGGTGCACTCATATTTCACGTGAAAAACGTGCCCCCGCCGGCTCGCAGAATCCGGAGAACGGCCGTTTGTTTCCTGGAACTTCCAGGCTGCTGGAAGCACTTGGTTCTTTTTCCACCACCCCCCTACCAGCCCTTTCCAAAACTTCCTCAGTCGCTAGCCACAACAAAGGGAAACTAATATTTTCCACTCCCTTTTCAAACAGTGCGTATTTCCCGTCAACAAGAGACCCCTCGCAGTGTACATGCAGGATACCTGTAAGTTTACAGGTGCAACTGCAACTTTTTGGAAAATCTCTGCCCCTCCACCTGCCTTTAAAGGGTAAAAAACGATGGAGGAACCACCCGTGGTGTTCTTTCCTCATCAGTCAGCGGCATGAAATAAGAACTGCATTTTAACGTGAGTGGCCAATGAGAGCGCGTTAATTTTCATGAACAGTTTGAGATTACAAACTGCTTAACAAAGCTGCGTATATGCCTTTTTTTTTCCTTCGCTCCATTCCCCGAACGAGGTAACAGAATCTCCAATAAGAGTTAATGACGTGAATCCGAGAATGAGTTACGTACCTTTAAAAAAAAGTATACGGGAAGAAGATGCTTACAGGAGCCAAGGCATGAGCAAGATATATGCAAAATGTTTAATAAAAGGCCAATCTTTTCATAGTGCAAACATTCATTTCATCCTTTTTCATAAATCAGACCTCCATAATAAAACCTTCCCCGGTTTGATCCGGACGTATGAAACTTTTTCCTGAAGGTTCTTCCTTTCACGGCAGCTTCTGGCATACACTAGTACCTCATCTGAAAAAGAGCCTATAGCCCAGGCTGTAGATCAGACTAGCGTTGCAGGTTTCATAGTCAGCCCGCCCCTCCCCTCGTCCATCACCATATTCTCTACCTTCATTAACCACCAACACAAGCGCTATTAATGGTAATTAGTTTCTTACATGTGGACACGCCATCAGAACCTTACGAATGAATGTTGCCTGCAGCAGTTTCAAAACCCTCCTGCATCATGTAACATGCGGCTGTGGCTTTCCTCCCCAGCTGCTGTCCACATAGGAAGCGCCATTTTGGAATGATAAGGGCGCATTCTGGTGGATGTGCCTGAATCGGACGCTCATGCCAAAAATTCTTGCAATGTTGTGACAACACAATCCAGGTTTGCAAGTGGGTACTCTGCATGAGTGTAGGTCCCTGTCTATATGACCAAAGAGGCCTTTCACCCTAGGTGGAAAAAATGGAGGGGGTCTGAGGACGAGATGGATGTTGGGTTCAGGATGGGTTCAGACCGGGTTCAGGCCGGGCCTCTTTCCCTCTCCAGCGGACATCCATCACCCGCACCTATCGGAACCGTGTTTACTCCCAAAGCCCGAGGATTTTTCTCACCAATGGCTGGCCCTTTCCTATCCTCTCCATCACCTCCACTGACACCCACTTTTGTTCCACTCTGTAGGTAACGCAGCTCTAACTCAGCAGTGTAAACAGAGGGCCCTAGATTTTTAAACCCCCCCCAACCATCACCCCCGCATGCAACAAAACCGAGCAATATGCAACCTACCCACCGTCCAATCAACGTCACATATCGAACTAAAAAGATCCACGGTCGATGAATTTTCCTCTGCCTTCCCACTTTTAAAGCCCTCATTAAGGTGGAAATATCTGCACTGAATTATAGCAATTACGCGCAATTTCAGATCGCACTGAAGTATACCACCCACCTTGCTCCACCTCCTTCCTTTTATAGGTAAACCTGTCAGCTATTAATAGATTAAATGGCGAACCATTGGTATGGTGGGAAATTGCATCGATTGTTGTTCGGTAAAATATATAACACTTGGACTCAAACCCAGTCTTGACGTAAGGTCTGGCCTATTCCTGGTCAAACTTGTCTATCTCCACAATATCTGCATTCCAGTGCACGCGCTTGCTTGCATGGTCCTTGCAATTGATTCAGGCTCTGGCAGAGGATGCCTGCCTGCCACTTTTCACGGAAATAATGCGACCATAGAGGATTACCTACGGTTCGTCCTCTGATTGGTTCATCCATACAGAGTCCAAATTGCGTTTCCTCGTCTCGTCTTTTGAACATTTTGCCCAATGGAAAACTGGATTCATTAGCGTTTCTACATGAGGGCTCCCTTCTTTCTCCTTCCTTTTGGTCAGAGGAAAAGATCCCTGTGCCTTGCAGTTCTGAGGTTGAGTTCTTCATCGGTCGTGCTACAAAGTTCGTTTGACTTCCAAAATGAACGTATTCTCGCTCAACGAACGGAGTCAGCATTTTTGATGGAATCGCGCGGCCCATTGGGTTCGTGCCATCGGTTTATTTTTTCAACGTAAATAATTAGACGGCGGGGGTATTTTGTGCATTCAAACTTGCGCTGTTTCCAGATCCTGCTGATTGTCAAGAAAATCCGATTTGATGTTCGAAACCAACCGCCAGCGTAAAGTTGGTGATAGCTTAGGGCGACTTGTTATTTCTGTGTACGCTTCATTAAAAAAAAAAAATGATTGATCTGTTATGAACTGCACATCAACGTTGTCAATGTTTCTGGCAGATTTAAATATTTAAATCTTGTGCTAGGTCGTGTTTTACAGGCGGGGGTGGAAAAGTTGTTTCCCGCAGGAGAGTACCGAAAAAGTCCTCCATACATTTTACAGTGTATCATAAATTATTATTGGTCAGTTCAACCCCTACAGCACAAAATAAACCTTGGAGTAAATAATCCAAACAATTTCATCGCATCGATTTTATCGAACATAACAGCTATTTCTAATGTCAGGGCCACGCACCGAGGAAATGGCAGTGTTTCACGTAATTTACTATAGACAATCGTGCTGATAACTATTTTAATGATGATTTGTACCAGCTTCCAAGGACACATGGCATGACTTTACGTCTAATCTCCAGCTATATAAGGAGTCAAAATGCCCCCTTGTATAAAAGAGCAGATAGTGGATGGAGCCTGGAGTAGTTTATTACCCACTCTGCCTAGTATATTTGGGTACTGGAAGCCAAATGAAAGGCGACAATTCTGACTTGGGCTCCATGCTGGCAACCTTGGCAACGTGTTATAGTAAAGGTTGAGTCCGCATACTACACACCACCTGGACCTTTCGCTCCCCTATTTTAAGTTTTTTGGAAATGCGCCTAAGCCACGTTGCCACTTGCGCCAGATCGGCTATTCTCAACTTTCAGGGATCTCCCTATTGAAGCACCAGCCGTTATATCCCTTCCCAACATTGCGGCCAAAACTCATCGAATTATCTCCACAGGCCTGTCTTCTACTTGGATGCGGATGGGGGTGGGGGGTAAGGTGATATCAGCTGACACGAGCCAAGGAAAAGTGGGTATTGGCCTGTCCGATCCCTGGAAACGTATTCCAGCTCCCATAGCTCCAATGGCAAAAACCCGGACGGTTCTCTCAGAAAATGCAATAACTTCAGACCTATGCATAAGACCGCCATTTTGGATTGATGACGTTGTGCGCAGTGGGGCGACCCATGTTGGCGCAGATAGACATCAATCTAAAATGGCTGGCTTCATGCAATAACATTGCATGGTGCAAAAGAGGGTTTTATTCGGATGCCTGGTAGTTTGGTTGACGGAGCACTTAGAAGCAGGTAATTCGACCAGAGAGACGGGGTAGGAAAAAAAAACTGTGCTTCCAGGATCAAGCCGCGTTCCTAATTTACGGCCGAGCACCTCAGTTTACCGCTGGCTCACAAAGGGACATCATCAGGGCCGTAAGGGTCAGTCAGGTCGGCCATTCCATCTCCTGGACCTCCAAAAACCTGATGAAATAAGGCTTCCCATTTACGGCTGGGAACCTAAAGATTAAATTCATCCAGGAATGAAACGACACATTAGTGAGTTGCTGATTTGGGCAAAGGACCGTCGATTCAAACTCTCCAGGAATTTCATTTGGAAGCAATATTTACATCCCCCCGAGTGAAAAACCTACATGTTTGCACTAACAAATCGTATAACTCCCTCTTACCAAATTAATCTTATTTCCTACCATACATTACAAATATCCCCGTCCATCAAAAAAAAAAATATACACCCAGGTACAGCTTTCCCGGTGGGTACCTCCTTTCATCATCCATCAGTGGCATTCTTTTCCAGCGGAAGTTGGAAGTTTGCTCCCAAGAATTTATTCCCGCTGTTTCCTCCGCAAGAAACCGCGATTAGGGGCGGGCGCAATCAGGATTTCATTCAGCAGTTTCGCAGGACGACCTTGCAAACTCGGTACAATTAATTCGGAATCAAGTGTAAGGCCCCCTCCTCCTCCTCCCCCGAAACTTCTGCCTCCCTGAATTCACGCAGAGAAGAGCAGGAGAGAAATAGATACCGCGGATACACAATGTCCCTGATTCTAGTTCCAGCCAGTCACTCACTATACACGACCTTTGTTCGCGATTGTGCCCCAGCCACTCGATGATAAACATTATTTATAACTTGTTTTTTTTTTCATTCTTTCTTAGGTTTTGTTTTCTAGAGATGAACTGCCAACGATGCTGATGGGACCTCCCAACACAAGCATCTGCTGATTGCCTGCTGGCGTTCTTGCAAGAACACAGACTTAGGTCGATGGCAAAGTTTGAGAGAGCAAGCAGGCTCCAACTTAGAAATTCAACAGCAACTGCGGTGTAACCCTGTACAATTTTTTTTCCATAGGATGTGTGTCAG
>KZ538102.1:114985-126871 GCA_000934665.2 Catajapyx aquilonaris
CCCCCCCCCCCCCCCCCTGGAATTCAGTTCACTAGACCCATTACTGCAGAAGTAGTCAGGACATTACCATGGTAACGAACCATTATAACAAATTGATTGATGGATTGGCTTTTTACGGCGTAACAAGCAGCTGGTGACTGTATGCTTCAGAAACTATTTCGCATTGTCAACAAAAATAATTAAATATAACAAATATACAGGGTGTCCCATCTGTTTTGTCCGAATGTTATCGGAAAATTGCGCGTAGCTGCTACTTTTTAATCGGTGACTTTTTCGGAGGAACGGGGAATATTCCCTGCGAATCGTAGGTTGAAGTGGCATACGTGCTGCCTGCTGAAAATTGAGCGTCAAGACTGGAAAAAAGAGGGCCACACATGCCATGGTTTGTGTGGCCCTCTTTTTCTCCATTCCCCATTTCTCCGACAAATCACCGTTTGCAAGTCACTGCTTAAAAAGTAGCAGCTACGCGCAATTTTCCGATAACTGTTCGGACAAAAAAGATGGGACACCCTGTGTGGTTGTAACCAATTGCAGTAAGTTATCATGGTAACAGTCACACTTTCACTACAATCTGGAAGCATGCAGGACATACCATGTGTTTCGCAAATGTCGCTTATTTCGTCGCGTTTTGAAAAGAAATTTCATCGGTTGACTCGCAAACGCAGCATTTAAAATAGCATGATACTGTATCATGTAATCACAAAGGGTCACCTCCCAGGATCGTTTCCCTCCTGAGTCCCCTTTGAGATCCACCATTTTTAGTGGAAGTTTGCCTAATAATGTTAAGATAAAAAAAGGTTGTCCTATCTACTCCGTTATTGCGGACATCCGCATTAGAAATTCGCAATTTTGAAATTATTCAGATTTAAAACCGCCACAGAGGACGCAATTAACCTAAGATAAATTTATTTGTTTTCTAGCATAATGCCCGTTTCTTTCAAGTTGCACATTAATCACTAAAGGTCATATTTAATAGAATAAATGAATCTGCAACACCGCCGGTTACATAGCATAAGGTCCATTCATATGAGTTAATACAATGAGTAACCATGATTTTGGACATTATCTGCAGTTTCAGTATGCAATTGGAAACTAGAAAAATCCGCAATTGCCATTAAACTTTTCTAAGGTTTCTGGAGTTTCCTGTGGCGACTTGAAATAGGGCTAAAATAGTAAAACTGCGAATTTCAAACGCAGTTTCCTCAATACCACAATAAGCAAGAACAAAACTTCACCTTTTCATTTTAGATAGTTACAGGAACAACTTCCATTCAACATTTGGCGGTCCCAAGAAAACTTAACTTTATAACCATCCCCAAATTCATATAGGCTGTGTTTAGCACCTAATGTTCAAGCGAATCCACGAATGAGAGCCGGTTATTTGCGTTTAAGTAATATCAAACTATTAAACCCAGCGTTTTAAGTTAGACAACCTTTCTGAATTCCGCTGGTGCCTGCCCGTGAAGGCATTGTCACGACCATTGTCACTAGCAATCAACACAAAAGTGCAATTCTTGGGCGTAACCGTGCCAGTGCCTTACGGACCCTAAAAACCGGCCAATCGCAGCCTGGCCGCCATTTTCCACGATAGTTACCGCACCAGAAATGGAAACCGAACTTGCGTGGCCGTGAAAAATTTCATAATGCATTTACGACTCGACGACGCTTCCAAGTTCCCCCTCGCTTTTATGGTTCCATATTACACTCCAGACACTTGGCAACCCCGTATTTAGCAAAGAAACGCGCAATAAAAAAAAATACGGACGGTATACATATAGGGAGAAAAACTGCTACACACAGAAATCCTCCATGGAAAATGACGCAATTGTCCCCTACGTTTGCCATTCTCCGCAATGCAATAATATACGAGGCGTGGCCCCATCCCAAAATTTCTAAGCACTGAAAAGATGGCTCTAGTAGAAGAAAAGGACAATCATAATAGGGAGATCCTCCATGTTGTTTTGAGCCCCCTTTTGCTTGTCTCTGGGCTGCACTTTTACGGTCGCTCTGTTCTGCACCCTTGATGGATTACTTGACAACATGGCCATTACGGGAATACCCTCGGCACAATATGTTCTGATTGCAACCTTTTACGGCGTTTCATAAGCTTCCATCACGTCGATGCAACGCTGCATCTGTACAACTCGCATTTCATTTCACTAGTGTTGCCCGGTACAAATGCGCGTAATTGCACACAAGGTTCATCAGGCCCCGAGAATAATAAATAATAGTGAGTGAAAAAAAACGACAGGTATGCGCCAATTTGCAAAGAATATGCTTTCCCGTTGTGGGGTTTCAATAAGGACCGTCCACTGCCAAGTAACAATGGTGGCAAATCGTGTATTCAATAATTACGGTGGCAATTTTGAACATGTAGCAGGACACAATAGACCTGTGCGGGGCCGGCAAAGGAGTTGTTTTGCGCTATGAGCATCAAAATAACGTCAGTTGGACGTTGGAACTTTCATGTTTTCCTCACAAAGTCAAAGTTGAAATGCTATATGACCATGCGGTTGGGCAGTTTTGTGCATTCTCTTTATTTTGCTATTCCATCTTGCTCATCAGCCTGGATCGCTCTGGTACATGCACTATTTTCCATAATTATGACCATGCCACACATTTTTACGAATTTTAATAATAGCTGCAATGATGACGATGAAAAATACAGGTACTATGCTTAACCCTGATCGGTTTTAATTTTTTGCACTGGAACCGTGACTGGAACAATGTGTTCACACTATCACTTGGACAACACTGTTATCATGGCATGGTTGATAAAAGGCATAGGCCTAGCCTATACACTACTGTATGCAACTAGAGTGACCATGAAACCAAAATAAATTTCGCCTTTTGTTTAACTCTATTTATAACTACATGGCGAATATCCATCATATCTGTTTAGACTGACTGCATTAGATGCTGCAAAATACAGCCTGTGATGACTGATATTATGGTGGATGACGATCACGTCATTAATCACTGCATGACCACTCATACAAGAGCTGTGAGAGCGGCTAAACTTACCGGTCTCGGGCCTGCATCATACCATGTCTATTTCAGGGCAGCAGACAGGATATTGCTCAATATAATGAACATAGAGCACAGTTCTTACGACCTCAAAACATAACGCGTTATTTTTAAGTATTTTCAATTCAAATATCTTATTATCCTTAGTTTTCAGTTTGTTATTACTCGTGTGTCGCCTTATTATGACACGCTAATTTGCATTTTAAATAAATATGACTACAGGCTGCAGTTAGACCTGCTAACTTGCTCTGGTGTCCCAGTTAGTATACAGTATATCCTGGATGGCAAAGCTGCATAATAGGCCTAATGCAACATGGGAAAAACCCACATTGACATTTGCTCGAACACACACAAAACGGAACATGAAAAAACAATGCAAAACAACAAATCAGCCGTTTCGCAAACTCAAACATCTCGGACGCCACCAGCACAAAACAGCATCCTAACTACCTAACCCGCAAATACTATTCTTCATAATCATATATTAGCTCTATGGTGTTCCCGTCCGTTCTTCGCCCAAATTTCTTTGGTACATCTGACAGGGTCCATGACGGAACACTCTTTTAGTGAAGCACCTTCAGAAGTTGGCGGAAGTGATCGTATCCGGACCCCCATATTGAAGCCAACCCAGTCAGTCGTGTATGTTCTTTGTGCAGACCAGGGGCCGTCCATGGCTGGGGAACATGTCCTCGAGCAGAGCCAGAGTACAGCAAATGCCAACTTCCTCCTTGATTACTCCGCATGGTTTCTCTCCCCGGGTTGGAAAATCCCCTCCACGGCGTTTGGACCGTACCCCCTCCGTACCCCCAGGTGCCTAACTCGATTGCTGAAAACGCCGAGTGCTTCAACAAGCTGTCTCCCCCAAACCCCTCCTCCTCCACCTTGATTTCATTCCCCTGGACAAGGTCCCAGTTTCCGGATTCGACCAGGAGGAAACTGGGGGAAGATCATTCATTACCCGGTGGGGGTGGTAAAGGGTGGCTCAAAACGTGCCTCACTATTTTTGTCCTGCAGGCTTGGAAGGGTTGTCTTCAAGAAGAGTGGTCTAGGTGGATGCCTGTCACTCAGGAAACCGATGGGCAATCAACTGGTGTACAGGTGTAAGGTAGCAGACCTGAAGCTGAATTGAGCCTCAAAATGACTGGACACCAGTTGCCAGTGGTTGCCACTTGATTGCTCATCGGTTGCATTAATGACAGGCTGAGGACAACTGTACACTTCCTATGAAGTGGCTCACATTCAGTATATTCTAAGGTTGAATTGTTACAACTACTGACCATTATTACCCGATACGGACAAACGTAATGAGATTCAAATTATGACACGCGACACCTACAAAGAAATGATCTGTTTATATTTGCTGGTGAATGTAGAAACTTGTATTACAATTTGAATGGGAGGTGGGAAGGATTAGGAACATCCAAAACCTAATTACGCGTATCAGTAGACATAAGCAGCTTTGCTAAAACCCGGTCCCCAAACTAAGCTTACCATTGTCTCCGGTATTTCGAGAGAGAAAGAGAAAAAAAGAAGGTCAGGTCTGCGACTCCGCCAAATGTTCGTCAAGTACACTGTATACCCTCCCTTTTATGCAGCAATCCAATTAGCGACAGACAAGATTAGGATGTCCTCTGGGCAACACAAGCAGAATTTCCGGACTTTCCTAGGATCACGAGTAGTCCGCTGGGCTATTACCAGCTCAGACGTCATAACTCCTGAATACAAGTAACTTATACTGCCCACCGCACTTAACTCGCAAGTTTACTATCATTAATTCCGAGCACATCGCAATCATCTCCCGGTTGCAATAATATTAATGTTTACTCATGTTTATGACGCTATCATTGCGAATGCTACGTTGCAACCAAACCCTGCTAGATCCGACTGAAATCACCATTTGGAGTAGCATAGTTGACGACCACACTGTCTTCCAATACCAAGTTTGTGTGATCCATATATGAACATCTCTGCCCCAGCTTTCTGGTCAACTTGGGCAGAGACGCACCTTGCACATATATAATCCTGGCTGCTGGTAATATCGTTAGAAATGGGTATTATTCGCCGGTCGAGGTGTGTCTCCTATATATGCGACCATTAGGAGTGCCTTCAAGTTCCGAATATAATTGACGCCATGGAGCTTTCCTTTAACGACATCTAGAAGCACTAGAACAACTTCGGACTTGTAGGAAACAGTCCCAGTGTAATTGGTACGGATTTCTGGCCAACTTCTTTCCTGACAAGAAGTGTGTTTTGATGCAATTATTATTAATGTCATCTCGTCTGAGACCATTACGTGTCTATTTCCAGATCCTTTGCGATCTTAATCAGTCAAGCAATAATAAGCAGCCCTTGAGATTTTGGTTATATAAATGGGTATAAAGGAGGCGGACTAAATGAAGTTCCGAAATTCGTTAGGCCTGATGTAGTGGGATATTCATAGAAGGCACAATGATTTCATTTCCTCGATGTTTTTGTACGGTGCACTCAGCATTGTACGGGTGCGTGGAATAGGGGGTGGTGCCAGCCTTCAAATTTTTCCATCTCTTGGCTGGAATATACTCTTGTGGGAATTAATTAGCCCGCAATCTCTATGCAGTGAGTAAACCTACGTTATCAGAATGGGATATATCGCAAACNTATCCCAAACCCCCCCCCCCCCCCCCCAAAAAAAAAAAAACTCGTTGTCCTTCCAAAACCTGTGTTGAACTCGATGAGAAGAATCGCTTTTTCGTCCCCTGACAAAACTAATTTCGGAATATATTCAGCGATTTCGTGTCCGATGGTGGCCGGTCGTGGACTGGCCATTTCTGAACTTCAAAATCACATGATGCAATGTGCATGGATTGAAAGGTGTTCATTTTCTAGTCTGTCCGACAATAGCTGCGAAATAATTTCTCTGCTTATCTCTTTCTCATGTCACGAGGTACGTGAGTTTGTTTCTTTGTTATTCTCCTCGGATATTACATTATCTCGTCAATAATATATTGATGCACTCCTGAATATTGTTCCTTTTGTAAGGAGTTGACGTCATTCCTGAGGAGAACTATACACGAAAATGGGGGAGTAGATCCATATGCATATGGCCTAGCTACACGGTTGAGTTGTCAATGTGATAAACTGCTAATAGGCCCTGACAGAAAATGATATCCGTTAATTTTTATGGTATAATTGTAAATAATAGCGTAAACAATGCCGTATAAGTACATAGAGCGGACAAAACACCTGGCGAGTCACTGATAAGTTGCTGAACACAAACACCGTAACAATGTTCCGCTGAAGGACATTGAGTAATATCTTTTTCTCACACGATTTTCAATTACGCCATTATCATGGTGAACAGTTAAATAATAACAGCACTGGACAAATAGTTAAAATCACGCCCCTCTCATCCGGAGCGGTAATAAGCTTGCCAACCATACTTGTAAGGTGTCTACATATGGTACTACGAGCAATCATAGCCTTCAGTATCCATGACTATGCACATAACTGCGCATATTTCCATATTCATTTATTCTAAATATCTTTTTACACAAGTGTTCTACTCATCACAAGGCTGATTGAAAAGGTAAAAGAATTTAATACCTCCAAAACTGGCACCCTGCCTTTCATATTTCTGGCCACGTCCCTGACGCACTGAACTATAATATAATTCGCCGATGCAAACAACAATCCTGCATCGCATGACTACACCACCCCGACTTTAGGACTCCGAATGCATTTCCATCGCACAAAGGCAAGGCACGATGTTACCACTTTGTAACCTGCGATGCATCTCCTACTGCATGTTCAAAGGGGAAAGCCTCTGCGTATGAAACAATTCCTAACAGCCTGCAATATTAGCCCCGTAAAATAACATTGTGCTCTAAACCTCAGGCCGGAATACACCGGCTGAAACACCATACTAAGGTCACCGGCATACATAAACTGCGCCTCTTTACATATTTCCCCCCCCCCCCCCCCCCTCCTTATAGGGAGCAAACAAATTGAATTTTCCCTTCTGGAAAAAAAAAAAACTATTCCTCTACTATTGCAGAGGCGGAAGAGATAAGGCGAGTTCTCCGGAGACAAAATTGGCCGCTTTTTCCACGATACAATTCACATGTTAACTTGTTTTTCTCTCCCTACCCCTTTCGGTTTTGCATAATCTTCCCGCATGGAAGAGACGAGGACCCCCATTGCCCGCAGGAACAGGCTCGCTCTACCGGGCCTCCGGAATAGACTAGCGCCGCCGTACTTGGCGCCGCTCGACATCCAATCCTCCTTTATGGCACCAAAAAGTAGTTATATTAGCTAGTCTAAGAAAAGGGTTCGCTGACATCTGTTATTGATGCAGTGAATAGCAGTTACGTCACAATGTGCTGTACCTTCTGAAAGTCAGTTAAGCTGCTAACTGACGGTTAATCTCCAAAATATAATCAAGGCAACTAAGATTGGTGCACCGTTCAGTTTACCCTTTTACTTTTTCATTGCGGACCATGTTAGCTTGCTTTTACCGGCTATGTCCAACTGAACCGAGTCAACATCACGGCCTAATGACAGAAACCAACTGCACCATATGCCAAGCACCAAGTTTTTGTACAGTCTGGTTGGCGGTTAAGTAATGAGTAATTGAACTTAACTACCGGCCTCCGGATATACCTACGCGTTTCGCTCGTCCAAAGTGAATAATAATACGGGGTATAGCACAAACTCTTACACGTGGTGTCAGCCTACATCTTGAAACGTGAGATGTAGCAAAACCCTTTGCTCGAGGACATGAGAAAACTAGGGACAGAATTGCAAAGTACAAGGTCAGACATACCTACGCATACGTAGACCTATGTATACGTGTATATATTTTTTTGTTTTGATGAAGAGCGTGAATTCCCAGCACTGCACTGGGTGTAAATATGCTCCAGTTGTTATGGTTGTGTCTGCAAAATGTTAGAACCTTGACATTTCATCGTGGGCATGTAGCCAACGTAGGTGCTTCCCAAACTTGTCGGGAAACCAGAGAAATGCATAGATTGCCACTAAAGTTGTTTGCCTCGATTCCATTTCTGACTCAGGTTACATTTAAAAATCATCTACGACACTTCCATCAATAAATACTACATGGCTGGATGGCACGAAAATCAATGCACAAGTGGTCCAACTACGAAGAAACACTTACAGAAATCCTACATTACACTACTAGCAGTTGAAAGTAACTACTACTCGTCGTGCCCGAGATGACAAAATATGGAAATCCAAAATTCTACTTTTCAATCGTACAAGTATGGTTCTTCCACTTAAAATGTGCACGGTCCTCAACAACGACACGGTCAAAAAATCGTCCGGAAATGTATGCCCCAAGCCTGTAAATTTCACGCTCTTTGTTTTAGCCCCAAACGAAAGCGTAGCAGGAATTTCAATTGCTAACAGTTCCATGTCGAACCATCCTCATTTGCTAAAAACTGCCTGAAAGAACTAATCTGAAATTTTCGTCGAAAGCACTGCCTTTATTTAATTGCACATAATCCTGCTTTACTTGAACCTACTGACACACCCTGTACCTAAATTTTTAGTACCCTGTTCCCTAAAGCCCCTGTGCCCCTATGCACAGCAGACATGCTCCCTGACAACCCCATGGTCGAACCAGCAGGTGTGGCCACCAGGCCTCCCTGAATTGACATCCCCAGCCTACCACCACCACCAGACTGCACATGACGTCATCTGGTGTGACCACACCTCATTTTTCTCAGTTGCGAGATCACAGCGAATTACTTTCAAAAAATGTAGCAACATGAAAGTGTATCCCCCTGTGCACAGAAGGGGGGGTCCTACCAAAATTCATATACACCCAGGGAAATCTTCATCAACTGAAACCACATATTACATTTCTCTGCCTGCCAAACCATATAATGTCACCAACTCGCAGACCCTAAAAATGAGTAATATTACACTCAGTTATTACGGGCACATCTCGTTAAGGAGATTTCCTTACATTATTACCGCTTCCTATTTTAGAATACGGGTAACTCTACACCGCACGATACATTACAATATTAGCCGTACTGATCAATAAGTCTTTCCATCCCTCAAAAAAATTACCCGAACATTTCCATACAGCCCTTTAAAAAACTGGGCTTCATTCAATTTAAAGTCCCACAGATATTTTTGCAACATTTTGCACAAAATCAAAAGCCGGTTGGTCCGTTGGTCCTTACAAAGAAAATAGGCGGGATTCTTCGAGAATCATTTGCAAACTGGCTGCAGGGGAAACGCCCTTGGGTTTTGCCACGTGGAACAAACTGGCAGTACCGGTACTGGCCTAGGTTCTTCGTAGCCTCATGCAAATTCCTCGCCGATTTACGAGCATGGCAAGGATCTCTCTATATTTGTCGTCCCGGAGTATGAATGGAACCAATCGGCTGGCAAATACTAGGTCCAACTTTAATTCAGTTTTGGGATAAGTCAACATGCATGTGGGTGCAGCCTGACCAAAAATGTAAGCCTATATCACACAATGCAGGCACTGGCAACAATATCAACAATGCACTGGTCTGCAACAGAACAGATGTATTGTAATGCAATTGCAAAACTTTTGCTATAAGCACACTTGTGGATATTGTAATAATGATAATCAACCACATTAAATTAATGTAAGCAGCAAGTAAAGCTATTGACAGAATCATGGGAGGTAAAATATATTTTTGCGGGCTGTTTGGTGGGCTGCCATGAGCCTGTGCTTTAGGGAATTGAAAATAACATGTCAAATTTATTGGAGGGTAGTACCGAAACTGAATTATATCCCAAAAATAAATCGGATTCCCTTATTTAGTTGAAAACCAAAAATTACGCATGGTTGAATAGTTACTGGATGATTTTATCACCGGAGCCACTTCCAACCAGGGGTTTAGGCCTGCGGCACTTTGTGTGTGGTACCGATATTATAAAATTTGTAACAACTCTAACAGTATTTTTAACAATTGCAATTTTTACGCTAGTCCCCATTACACTAAAATGGTTAATCTCATAATTGATGGAAAATAATTTCATTAATAGGTTTACCACACCATATGTTACCCAATTCATTCCGATAACAAGTCGAGTACACTGCGCATTACTGTACAGTAAGTGTATAAAATCCCATTCTCAAGAGTAAGTTGCAAATCTAGTACCAGTGAAATCAATGCACACCCCGCAATAATGCACTTCAGTCTCTCAAGACATTAACGAATGTCGCAGGCACATCTTCAAACCAACATGCATCAAACTTCCACTTTTTATTAATCAAGATGCACAGTCAATGTGCAGGTATTCTGGCACAAATCCAATTTTCAGTAACCTTGGGCCACAAAGCACTTTGTACTTACATCACTATTGTGTGGCGATCAAGTGGTCTTGTGGAAAATAAGAAATGAGCTTGCGACATTGAACCCCGCCGTGGTAGTTGCACTCCTAAAATAATGTCTCTTCTAAGATGGGTTTCAAGAATTTCAAAAAAAGAGCAACAACTTTTCCACAACTTTGCAGTTTCAATTAAAAATTGGGTAGTGCAGAGAAACTGGGGTGTGCTGTCCAATCTAATGCCACTGTAGCCTCAACTATTGCAGATCAGAAATCAACAATGGCATGTCGTTCTTTGTCTGCAGCACTCTGCACAATGTTACTAGACTGGATCACACCCTGCTCAGTCTCCTACACATGTATATCGGCTCTAAGAGTATGTTGTGGTTTGCAATAATATTAATAGCCCACCCAATTGTTGTCCCAAACTTTAAGGCACAGTTGCACCACTGAAAATTGCACACCTCAACCTGGGTTTGTCATTGTTATTAATAGCTGGCAACAATCATTTGAATGGTCAAACTCCAGATTGAGGATACATCTTCAGTGAAACAACCAGGCTTTAAACAGAATTTAAAACTGGCCTGATAGTTCACTGGTTCCATAACATCACCCCCACAAAAGTCAGACATTTCAAGATTGCAGAACCTGATAGCAACAAAGTTTTGTCTTCACCAAGGGCACCCCATGCCGCTGTTGTCACCAACAGACTGGGTATTATATTGCATACTGCATGTCACATAAATAGTTTCCCACTGTTCAGATGCCGCCCTCAACCAATGACTCAGACATCATATTGTCCAATTTGTCACAAAAAATTTGCAGATAAGCATGGAACCACACAATTCACACCCCACCCCCATAATTTGAGTTCCAATTGGCATGTATATATTTTCTCTATTTGCATAGGCCATTTTGATTCTGACCTGGTAGTGGGGATATTTCTAGAGAAGGGGAGGGGGGTGCAGGTGTTTTGTAGTGTGTGGAGGGGGGAGGGGAGTTGGTGGGAGGGGGGGGTTTGAAAGGGAGAGAGAGAGAGAGAGAAAAAAAAAATGCAAGATTCCTACCTCTGCAAGGGCGCTGGGCGGGGTGGGTAGGCCATCTGGGACGGCGTGGCCATCAGTTCTGTGCTTCCCAGGTGTCCTACCACGGGCTTGATGGTTTCCATGGGCCTCCTAAGCCTCGCCTCCCTGGGTACACGGGTCGGGGTGGTAGTATGGGTCGCACTGTCTGCGTGGTACAGAGGCAGGGTGTCAGCCAGCCAAGGTGATGATGCCCCCCCTTTCAACAATATATATTTTCTCTCTCTCTCTCTCTCGCTCTCTCTTTCTCTCTCTCTTTCTCTCTCTCTCTCACTGCATCACTATAATAGCACTATAGACAACCACACCGCGAGCACAAATTATCTTGAGGGCCGGGTACGAGTATCATCCAGCCAGGCCTAGCTTCCAGCATTGCTTTTCCTAGGCGGTAGAAGGGGGGTGTAACGCACGGAAAAAAATTCTGCAGGGGGGCGGTGCTGGGGGAGACTGGTGGTGGTGGTGGGGT
>KZ538103.1:0-56308 GCA_000934665.2 Catajapyx aquilonaris
ACAGGGAAATTGGTGAAGGCCACGCCAGGTGTATCACACGTGCAGCTAACACGTGGGAGGGGATTATTTTCTATTTGGCACCGGCAGCCGATAGTGTATGTTTCCCAGATGGTCAAGTGTTGCCCAGCATGCTTTTTTCCAGACTATTTCAGCCTTACATAATATACATACTGTATGTATAAAGCTGGCTGTACTCTGCCGTCGAGTTCTTAGCGCCTAGATTCTAGGTGGCTGGACCAGAAAGATTAAAATTGTGAAATATGTTAAAACATCCTGAATATGTACCTAGAGAACCTTGGAGAACTGTATGCGGAGTTTTCCGAAGTGCCAGAAAGCTGCAAATAAGTATTAATTAATTTCTCGCAAAGTACGACGATTTCAGCAAATTCCTCTGGCATGGTTCTCAAGGTTGTTATTCCGCATATTTTCACGCTTTTCATAATTAAATCAGCCTAAAAGTTGGGCGGCAGTAGTCCAATTTCGAGTCATTATAGCCCTTTTTTGGAAATTAATTTAGGGACTTCTAGACGAGTAAAATGGTTCCAGACACATTCATAGGGTTTTCCCAGATCTCGTAAGTATAGCTGTTATTATTTGCAAAATATCTTGTCCGTATCTTCGGAGTACGCGTAAGCCAAAAACTGTGTGGTTCGAGGCGATCTGGGGCCGAAGGGGTTAACATAGCAGGTCCTTTTGACATCTGCTATGACTGAAAGTAATGGGAAAATAATTTTATGACTGAAACTAATTATTTCAATACAATGATCAATGAACTACCACCAGTCAAATCCGAATGACTTTCTTCAAATTAACCACATTTCCTTCATCAACAAAAATTAAGTTCTCTATGCAAAAATAGGAAAGACGTATCCTCACAGACAACGATTTCATCGACAGTCTAAGAAAGGAATGCAGATTGGATTGATGCATGGTGCAATGTGTGGTAAAATTAATTTCAGTTCAGCACAAAAAAGTGCAGGACTTATAAATACACATAAGTACATAAAAAATAAAGGTAGGTTGATAACATTAATATGTGACTAAAAGTGGTTGGCTTTATGCCCTTGAGTTAAAAGCAATGTCTTGAATTCAGGTGCACTTTACCTACAACGGACTGTCTCTGCGATAATAACTCGTCTGCAATCAGTAGCTGTTTTTTTGTTCTCATCACGTACAACATAGCTAACACATTCATAAATATAAGCGTACCAGCAACTGACACAGTAAACCACTATGTGAAATCCAGTAGTAATAATGAATTTACTAATGTGACTTGTTAACAAAAATTACCAGAAATTACCTGACAACGAAGGTAATTAAAGGTAATGTTACTAATAAGTAATAACCCATGCAAAGGTGTCACAATATGCATGAGCTGACTCGTACATTCCTCACAACATTTCTTGACACAACACCGCAAATGGGGACTCAAGACTAATCACCTTCCGATGCAGGGTGCTTTTGGCATGTTGATGATACAGTTCCATTCAGGTGCACCTCACGTGCACAGTAATTATGACAACAATGTCGATGCTGTTGGCACTGCAACAGAAAAGCAATACATCAGACAGGTCGATTAATCATGCACTTATTCATGAACACTTTGAATGAACAGAATTGAGTTCAATTATTCGTTTAGGAATTTCTGACACCGAATATAACATTTAAAAAACAATTATTCCAACAGTAGGAGCTACATAGATTCGAGGCCAATGCATGAGGTAATTTAAGAAAAAATAAGTTCTTCCAAAAAAACTTAGGAATATAAAACCGGCAGTTCTTGTATGGCTCGTTGCAATCAGAAAATTAGCTCTTTCCAATGATTTAATAAAATGTCTGCTTTTCAAGTGCGATCTCTGAAACTTTGCTCGTCAGTGAGTATGTGACTAGTCATGCTTCTAGACATGCATTTGTCTAGGTAAAAGTCTGCATTAAAAAGAAATTAAGTGTAACATGGATAACTTGATATTATCTCAGTGGGAATATTTAAAATTTCCCAACTTTGGCTACTTACCAACTCTCCAATCCACATGCAGTGCGTGAACTTGTGCAGTTCCTTGGGTGGCATCAGTGACTTCCTCTTCCATGCAGGAATGGTTTTCACAATCACAATTGTACCAGGAGGAAAAGTACCACCATCTACGAATGGGAATCCATTGGAAGGAAAAGTCCTATTCCATTCAGCTGTTTCATATGATTTCTGTAAAACATATGAGTCATAACTGGAATCTCCATTACCAGATCCTTCTTCGTCAGCTGACCTATTGCTGACTAGCTTGCTAGTTATATTGATGTCACTAGTCGCAACTGTGCTTCTCAGATTGCCTACTCTTCTGGTCGGAGCAGGCACTTTCATTTCTGGGAAATTAATTGGTGCTTTAATTGTCCACTGTGCTTCAGCCCCTGCTGACAAGCCAGTTTCATTCACTCTGACATCAGCCTTAACTTCAGGTGATCTGCTGACACCTACTGCAACACTGCTCTTCTTTTCCTGAGTGACACTTGCGAGAGTAGGAACAGTACTAGTTGACTTTTCATCACGAGGTAACCCTTTCCGTTTGTGTTCCCAGTATGCAGTGCTGAGCCTAGGTGTTTCTGTTGTCCTAAGATGGGCAGGATGCTTATATCGGCTAGTGGGAGTTGTGAGCACCTTCATTGCAGTAGTTGAGGTACTAACACTAGGCAGCACTGCCTTCCAAGCAGGTGCTGTCTTTTGAATTAGTCTAAAGTATGTGGTAGTAACTTCTGTTGTTGTAGTTATTGTTTCTGTCGTAGTAGTCGGTTTTGTTGTAGTTATTATTTCTGTCGTAGTAGTCGGTTTTGTTGTAGTAGTCTGTGTAGTTGTAGTAGTCGGTTTAGTTGTAGTAGTAGCTTTTGTTTCAGGGATTGCTTTTGTTGTTGGAGCTGCACTTCTACGATTAGGTTTAGTTATCTCCCAAGGGTCAAGTGACTTCTGGGTGGGGATGGTAGCAGCCGAAGTAGTTCTTGTGGTGGACTGGAAATCCTTTGCTGGTATGTGACTTGTAATTCCATTGGGCTTCCTGGGAGGTGTTGTTCTATGTCTGGTGTAATATTCAGGGGCTACTGTGTACACTTGCAGCCGCTGTCTGCGCACTTCCTGGAAATTACAACAGTTCATTAAAATTTGTGTGCAAGACCCTCATATCTATTTCTGTCGTAAATCTTACCGAATTATTATGGGTTATTATGGGTTTTGGAGGTGGCGGCAAGCTAAAGTGGAGAGACTATGTTAGTAAATCTTCCCAGAGCCTGAACAAATATCATCACCTTCTTACGCATGCTTGGCAGGAACTGATGACAAGAAGAATGATGAAGAAATTTAATTGAAGACACATTGTTGCCAGTGACATACTGATGCCTGGAGAGTAAGCTGAATTAGAAAACACTGTGCTTGGAACACATTTGCACGCATCACAACAGAGAGACATAAATATACAAAACACTCTTTGGGATTCCATGTTTTTCGCATCACCCAACATCATTGGGTTCAATTACAAGCAACATCCAACATTATAAAATTTATGTAGATCCACACTCACATAAAAACTTATGTCAATGTGACCAAAATGCATTACTTTAAAGGAGAAAATGAAAGCATGACCACACTGAAGAGAGCTCATGATAACTTACCACGGCAGCAAGATGGAGTAGTTTGATTTCTTCGTGTATCGATGGATTTGCACACCAAGTAGGTCTGTGTCAAGTGAACTAGCAATGTCATCTGGTTTTATACATTGAGGATATTGCTTTTTCTTTCCCTTATCTGAAACAAGAGGAGGGGAAATGAGAAAAAAAATACTGACGCAAAAATGATGGCATTGGAAGATATGGAATGACTGGCAAGTGTTTCAGTTGGGATTCATTCATAAGCTGATGCACATCACAATCTTAATTACTACAACATTCCAACACTTTGCATTTCAGGCATAGCATTAAGTCATTATACTGTTGTTTGGTGCAAGAAACTCTAAATAATGTGAGAGTACAGCAGGGAGCATATGTTGAACTGCACGAACAGTAAGTACGTGCGTATGTATGTACTATATCGCTCAAAAAGATAGAGACGATTGGCATTTGATTCAAGTGCAAGTTGCACTTGAGTCAAATGCAAAATCGTCTCTATCTTTTTGGGCGATATAGTACATAATGAAATCTCCGTAGTAAACCAACTTATTCGTTAATGAGGTATCTGAGAGGTTTTAAGTGACGCATGTTGTACGTTGCAAAATCATGCTTCAGTTGCCTAAAAATGTCAACAAAGCTTTTGCTGTTACGAATGCCAATGCAATTGGAACATGAGAGCATTTTTTAAGAGCAATAAATTCTCTGCTCCACAGAGGGATTTAAATGTTCCTTGGAACAATATTTTATAAGACATTAACTTTTTAACTTCACGTGTGGCTGAGAAATCAATTCTGGACTTCACAGTGGTTCCATTTACATGGTTTTAGACAGCCCTTGGCGGCAGAAGCCATATTTGTTATTAGTGATACTTATCCTTTACAACATAACTTCTTATCACGTAGTCTTTCAAGTTATGGACTTAATAGTATAAGCTTACCATGGATATTTCCTTAGTGGCAGGTGATGCTGGATATCCAGCTTGTCATGTTGGTAATGACATTCTTGCCTCCTCAATAATTAGCTTCACAAGAATCCCACTTCAAATTAACCTTAAGTCTATTCCATTCCCATTATTGCTTCTGTTATGCAACTCTTGAATAATAATACATTGTTGAATTCCCTTCCAATTTACTGAAGGCAGTGTCTCGGTTCACTTGTCGTGTTCATGGCTCTTAGATGGTATCATCCTTTTTCTTACACTTGCCTTCAGCGTTCTCTCCAATATGTACTCCTGAAAGATCAAAACAAAGTCAGTTATGTTTCCATCAGAAACTCTTCAGAATCTCTTGCATTTTTTCAAAATATCAGGCAACCATCAGTCATTAAGACAAATAATAATTATGTTGCAATACAGTGTGAGGATAAAGCATTATAATGCCATGAGACAAACACAAAAAATTTAAAATCATTAATTCTGAATACAGTGCTTGTGGGCAAAGCAGTGATTTACTCATGACAACACGAAAATAATGTCAGTTATTAACAAAAGGTGGTCCTTTGGTGTCAAGCAAAATTGCAATTGCAAAGGTTTCTTCTCTGTGAGTCATACTAAAATGACTAAAATGACTAAAATTCCCATGAATTTCACATGCATCTGGATCATCTGAAAGTTCACATATAACTAATCATTGGGATTTGCAGGAGATAATATTAATATTTGAGCCGTTGGAAATTGGAAATTTGCAACTAGTAAGTGTTCAACATTCACATTTGTGAATTGATCTATTTCTTTCACAAAATGTTGCACATGAAAGTTTGCAGGTTCTCAAACACTTATCAGCCTACATATTAGGAAATAACCTCATTAATATGCCACTTGTGCTCAAGCAATAAGATAAGGAAGAAGAATGTGCTTACTCACGTCTAAACATCAGCGGTGACGCCAATGTGAGTATAGCATGGAGCAAAGATATCCTTGCATGATTTTGCTAATTTGGCTACTGACCCACCATTATGAGAGAGAGCTAACAAAAATCTAAGGCATGTGAACAGCCCAGCCAGTTTGTTAGTTGCTATTCTACTGAACCAACTGAGGAATTTTAAAATTGCCAAGTAATTACAATTATGTGCCTGCAATGCAGTAATGCACTCCATATTACTGAAGAAATCTTGCCAAAGTCAATTCGCAGAGAATGTCAGTGTAGTGCATGTGGCGCTAACTTACCTTTGAGACGATGTGAGGCACTTTTTTATTGGTTGATATTTTAAATGTGAATCACTTTCAGAATGCCATCTTTCTCCTCGAAGGAATGTGAACACTTCTTCTGCCCTTAGATCAGTTTGTACCATGCATTTCGAGATTTACCTCACAACTGCATTGGTTGAAATGTCATGGACTCCCCTGCGTCAAGCTGGCATACCTGAGCCTGCCTTCTACTCAATGTCAGTGGAAGAACTTAAACCTTTCCAGTGCAACCCACACGTCACTCCCTCTCACTCTCCCCTTTCCTCTTCTTCAGGGTACCAACAAGACTTGCAGCTTACATGACATTTCCACCAATACAGATGCGCGCTAAATCATGAAACACCTGGTACACAGAGGAAATGATATCATGTGGTATTTGGCATAATCTGAAGTTTTATTAAGGACATTAGAGATCTTCTGGCAAAATTTACATGACTTCGCATTACATACTTGAGCAAATGCAGCAGGTGACTCTCTCAACAGCAAGAGTTTAGGTGCTTACTTGAAAATTAAGAAACTCAAGAGCGTCCTTGAAGTGGTTGGTTGGCATCTCCAGAGACGTCATGCTTGACCTCCATCACTTCTTCTGCTGGTTCACTTTTCACCTCCCCAATGACCTCTTCAACTTGTGGGACTTCAGCCAACACTGCCGCAGTTGCTTGCTCTATCTGCATCTTCCATGCCTCTTGCACAGTCATGTTATTGGCAACTTCTCCTGCTTCATCTTTCATTTCCATTGTTGGTATGACTCTGTAAACAAGAGATTATTTCATGCCGTGTGACACAAGAAATACATTCACTGTTCCATCAACTATTATGCAAATGGCCTTTGTAAAAAGTAATGCCGGTTGACAAACTCTGATCTGAAACCCTTTGGAGCAATCGCTTTTCAAAATTTGGAATTTTTCTGACTTCAGAATGGTATAGGTATCTCATACCTACATCCTCGGATATGTCAGGAATATGTTAACTCATATATTTAAACATCATTAGGCCCTACTGTACATGCAGTAAAGCCTCTGAGCCAAAACGGATGTAATACATGTGAGTGGCATGTGATACACATTAATTGCACATCAACTGAAACTCTTATGTCAGGACCAAACAACAGTGCTGTAATGGGCAAGTTTCCACTGCCTCTGTTATAGACAGGTTTCACTCACAAATAACTGGATTAAAACTTGAAGAAGCAAAAGAAATCAGGTAATGCTGTCAACTTATGGACTACTCATTCTGCTTGTGGCTTCAACATGTGCACGTGGAAGCCAGAAATGCTTTTGATGGGACGCCACTTCTGCATGTGCTTGGGCTTCTTGTTCATTTTCATGTGCCATCTGCTTGGGGCACATCCACATGCACACATTCCTCCCACACATGGCAACCAATGAAAGTCTTTGTGGATAGCCACTTGGAACATCCCTGCTTACCCCATGCATGTGCAGGCAGGGGTAAAATCACACTTGCGAACGTCTGACTTATCCACACACACATCGCCGCTCACTGATGGCAAAGCCCAGAATCACAGCTGCTTCAAACATTGAGAAGTAAAATTATCATTACTTACATGTACATTTCATTGTTTCCTTGCAGTAAGTTGGTTGCAGAGGATCCGTGTGAATCTAGCAACAAAGTAATGGGAATGTTTGCCATGTTTTGGGGCACTGACACGTAGGAGATTCCTGATGGCAACGATGTAAGTGGTGATGGTGAGGAGGACGGCACCGCTGGAGAAATGCAGCTAGATGCCGCAAGTCCTACAACCTGCTCCTGCTCTGCATGGGCGGTGGAAGATTGCGTCACTACCACCCTCGACTCCCCCTCCACCCTTGGGGATGACCTCAGCAGGATCTCGTTCGCCTCACTCTGGTTCAGTTCATCAAAAATATCCAAAAATAGCGTACGTATAGCTAACATTGCTTGGGATGTCAACGTGTCCATGAAAAGCGTAATCCGCTTGTAAATGTTGTTTGTGCTGCCAGGGTCGAAAAATGGTTCCTTCCCTTGGGTAATTTTCAACTGCTGGCACACCTGCCGACCACATGCCACATCAACATACACAAACATCACAGGAAAGTATTTGCCGTGGTGGACCAACAACTTCAGCATACTGCTGCGATCAAGCGTAATGGACACTTCTTCCTCACCTGAAAAGATCACGATTCCATTATTTCCTCCTTCCCTTCAAAGTTATTGGATATTTTTTATTTTAATCACTACTCAATGTCTACAATTATTACAATGTCAGATATGTAGACATGTACAAAGGAACAGTTACTCACTGTTGTGAATTGCAGGGACGGTGAGCTGTATTCCGGAGCTGCACAAGACGATGTGCTCCTTGACAAGTGTGACCTTATAAGACCCAATCCTCACATTCCGGCATTTGACCAAAACAGGGGGGCTTGTGTTCTTGGCAGTGTCAATGGACGAAGAGGTGAGAGGCTGGGCAAAAACATGGTGCACTTGATGCATTTCCCTTCCATCAACATGCCTCTCTACTTCCCCTGAGTAGATGATCGGCTCCTTCTTGTGGCGCCAGCACAGTTCGTTCACGCTTACATCTTCTGCTGCAACTGACAAAAAATTTCCATTAAGTGGCACATCCTGCGACACACTTGTCAGCAAACCATTTACATAAAACTTGACGCAATGACCTTATTTTAAGTTGATTCACTTACTGTTACCATCCTGCGCTGTAGCGGTTTCCTCTCTGATCTTCTTGAGATCCATCATCTTCACATCTTCTGGCAGCTTGCGGTGGCAGCGCTGGCAGGTGGTCACCACGCTGCTCAGATATCCACAGTGTGGGCACACCGCAAATTCCTCCGTAATTTCCATCGCTTTCTGGAAGAGCAAGGAAAAAATGAAACACGTTTGATCCCTTCCTGAAAAATGATTTGGCTGCGTCTGGATAATTGTTTAACAAGTTGTGTAGCGGGCCGGATGAGGTAAAACTGACAAGTCGTACCCAGATTCATACTTTGATGGGATTTGACCACCTATCCACCCAAGAAACATGTTCATATCTACATGTTGCTTCGCCCTGAAATTAAACCGGCCAAACGCTTCACACTCCTGACTAGGCCTGACTGCTCCACATGCGAGACGGGTCCTCTGTGTGAGCAAGTCCCCTCAATAACCCAACCCAATTACGTGGGTAGTTTCATTGCAGCCATTTTGATTCCCCGTCCACGAAGAAACCCTTTGGGCCCAACTTTCTGCCTAAGAATCAACTGGTGAGCCCATTATATTCAGAAGGCGCCGGGAACCCGCACCTTTTCGTGGAAGTCGGCCGGCTGTGGCGGTTGTCAGCTGTGGTCAGTTGGGGGTGTCTTGGATGGGTCGGGCCACAGTGTCTAGAGCTGTGCCCTGGAAATGCGGAGGAAAAAGGACGACAAGAAGGGGAGCCTCTCTCAGATGGTCGTGCTCCGAAGGGCGGCCATCTTTGACTGGAACGGGAAGTAGGGCAACACAGGGAGTGGGGTCACACTGGCGCCAACTTCAAACTTTGACCCCCCCAAAAAATGACCCGTGTCGTCTCTCTTGAAAAGGAGGTGTCGTTTCATCTGCACCACTTCCAGACCTCTAGCTGGCTAAGTTAACAGAGGCCATTGACATTTTAAAATATTTGTGTTGACAACAAATGTGCATTAAACTGTGTCATTTGTGTCCCTCTGGTGGTGAGAAGTGAAAGCGGCATTTGCTTAAAACTGAATGTAAATCGACAAAATTATTAAATAATGTACAGTTTAATGTGACATAAAAATGTGCGCGCAATAAAAACAAACGGGAGTCAGGAGCAATAAGAAATAACTGCGCGTAATTCGATACCGTATCGGCTCTTAACACATGTGCTTGCTTGCTTTGTAATGCTTCCTCATGAAGGTAATGGGTAAATATTGGTGCATGCAATGGTCTGCCTGTATAGTGGTGCAATTGGTTTTTCCCACACACCAGTTGATTAATAATTGCAAAGTCTTGAAGCGTCTTATTGAAGCTTTTCTTCTAGCACCACACATTGGCCAGTGAGCATCGCAAAGAGAGGGGCAGTCCTTCCATGGGAAGTCATAGTGCTGGGCATGGCTAAGGTGAAGCAAGTGCGTTTCCAGTGCGACAATGAAGCCCGGGTGAGGTGTCACCATTCCAGTACAGCTACGTTAAAAATGAATCATGCAGTTTTAAGGGTCACTTTGCTACCAATTAAAGATACTGTCAATGTTACTCTACGTGCACTTGGATTAATGTTCACTGGATTTACCCACAGGACAAGCAGTATCCCACTGGACAAGTAACCATTAAGTGCAAGATCGTGGTGTACAGCGAGGATAATCTGGGACCTTCTGACTGGCTACAAGAGGATGGAAGCAATGTGCGTTGATATGGCGCACCATACACAATTTTCACCAGTTGTTAAGAATTCAAACAATTTTGCAGATGTTTTAAAAGTTTAACAGTTCAAAGTGTTGTCTGTTATATATGTCTCTTGTAGCTGCAATTAAACTGCAGCTGATGTATTTGCAGGATGACAACCGGTATTCCGTTCGAGTGACCAAGATTCATGAGGACAGGATCCTGGGGTATGGAGATGATGATCCAAAACAGTCAGGAAAACAGTGTCAGTTTCTTGATACGCCTTGTTCAATTGGTGAGCTTGAGATTGGCCCCGAGCCGCAAGTAGATGAAACCAAGGTGTGTGTGTATATAGTCTACATGTAAATGTTTTGATAGTCCATGTACATTTTGTAACTGTTTTTCAATCCAATAATTTTAGCTGCCACCACATTTGCGAGGGCATAAAGTGTGTATCCTCGCAAGGATCAAAGATGATGATGATGATCCGGTGACGGTTGGGGACGCTGTACAAGATCATGCCATGAGCCGTGATGAGGAAATCAAAGACGATACTTTGAATCTTGATGATGAAAGAAAAGATAAGACTTATGATGATGATCCGGTATCGGTTGGGGAAGCTGTACAAGATCACGCCATGAGCCGTGATGACGAAAAAGACAAGACTTTGAATCTTGATGACGAAAGCAAAGACAAGACTTTGAATCTTGGTGATGAAAGAAAAGACAAGACTTTGAATGAACCCGAGAAAAGCAAAGGTTAATGCCTGTACCATTCTTCAGTGCTCCTAGCCCATATTCTTGACAGTCGTGTAGTTAACGAGTATATTGTGCACTAATATATGAGTAGCCTACCGTACAGTAGAAAAGGATTCTCATGGGTTGAAATAAACCTGTAATGTTCCCTTGTTATCCACTGATAAGTTATAAAAAGTGTATGGAGTTTATGAAAATGTTGAATGGAGACTTGTATCAAATTCATCGTGACATTATTTTAATCAACATGGAAATGTTGAAGAGGCAAAATTAACTTACATTAACTGCAGTGTTAATTTCTTGTTGCAGGTGATGACAGTGTTCTCAGCAACTCGAGCAAGAAGGAGTCGGAGTGTCAGGTTAGCATTAGTTTGCAACCATTCAAGGATTCTCCCTCAAAGAGTAGCATGACTGACAAACAGTGATGGAAAATACTCTTGAGAGGTCAATCAACAACTATACTGTATGGTGCTCAAAAAAAAAGTACAAATTATAATAAGGCTCTCTGGATTGTCACGTAATGAATGGATGCAAAAACTTTCACTCTGTGTATTCTTTCATAATATTATGTGTATATCTTCCTTCCCTTATTTCTTTTCAGTCTTCTAAAATATGTATCATAATAATCTCATAAATGTTATCTACCCTGCATACTGTGGTCAGTGTGTATGTTTTGGCACAACTTGGATTTAGGGTCGGTTTTACTGTGTGACTGTGTAGTGTGTGGAAGTATAACTCCTGACGCTGTGAGCCGTACTATACGCAGGATGTTCCAATCGTTCTTATTAAAATATCAGTTTCAGTGGGGAATTTTTTGGCACAAAGCTGCTTATTTTGAAGCAGATACTTTTGAATAGTTCTATTTAGTGGCAATCAAAAGTATTAGCATTTCATGTACATGATTAGGGGGATTGATTTCTACTCAGTGCATTTCAGACTCTGCAAGTTCTGGAAGAACATGTGGATCTTGCAGGAGGCGAGGATATATGCCAAGTCCATGGAGAGATGGAGGATAAACCCGTCCAGATTGGAAGAAAAGGAATCCAAATGTGTCCTAGAAAGAAGGCCACTTCACTTACGCAATATCTATGTGAAATTTGTGGCAAGGTCTTTCGCCATAAGTCTCACTGGCAGAGTCACACGAAAGTCCACTCTATGGAAAAACCATTCTGCTGTCTCTACTGTGACAAGAGTTTTTCGCAAATGGGAAACAAGAACCTCCATGTGAAAGCTGTTCATAAAACGGGAAAGACTTTCACATGCAATATATGCAAAAGGGGCTTTGGCATTAAGGCGAATTTGGCTCGCCACATGCTGTGTCACACCAGAGTCAAGAATTACTCATGTTCCACTTGCAAAAAGACTTTTTATCGCAGTGATCACATTAAAAAACACATGAGACACTGTCACTCCATATAAGCTGGGCTTGACACTCTAACCTGAAAGAAGAGATTTTGTCATTTGCCCTGGTTGTACTGTCACGTAGGCTGAATTGTCATCTACTGTGAACATGCATTTATTGTTGTTGTGATAATTGTTGCATGCCATTTATAACAAGATAAAACTGTGGTAGATTTTCCTCCAGAGCTGTAAACAAGGCCTGTAAAGGGCATTCTTCTCATTTTCACTGAAATTTCACGATAAAGAAGTGCAGTCCCTGACTTTAAGGAACATCAGTGTGTTTCTTCTACATATTTTATGCAGCATGACCTCCTGATTATGGTGAGGGTATTAGGATTTACATACACAAATTTATTAATGTGTAGCTTTCTAAGCAGGATGAAATGTGATGTGCAGGGCATGTTATTATTTGCAGAGCTGTGAAACTGGAAAAGCCACAACCAACAGATGAATATTTTATGAATTATTAAAACACTCTGATAGTGTACCTTACCAAAAAATATTGAAAATTGATATAATTCTGAAATATGTGGCATATTATTTTACTGTTGTTTCCATCGTGTGTAAATGAAGTGAATTGTGATTCGTGAGTTGCAAAAATTCCCAATTCTAATTTTTCAAGGCTTCTTAAAATTCCGGAAAAGGTGCCATTTTCTCATACGCTGCTGGACACAATCTGCAACAAAGTACTGTGAATGGCTGTTGAATTTTTGCACAGATTTTGCCACCTAATGTGACAATCTTGATCTTCACACATCATGGTACCAGAGGTGTCTGCATTAGCCATTTCTAATACTTATCAATCCACAATGCCATGCACTACAGTAGTAATGAAGGTAAGGTATGTACCACTTTTCCAAGATCCACACTACAACTGCCTCATAAATGGTTGAGATTGTTTCATCCACGGTTTCATCCACTCTGCAGCTATGCATTACTTTTGAAATGACCCTCATATTTTGTCAGTTAAATTGAGGGGTACCGGGTTGAGATCACAGGAAAAAGACTTCCGATGCAAATGTCATGTTGCCTATGCCGTGTTTAACCACCCAATTACAAAGTCACAATGATGAATTGAAAATTAGAGTAGCCTGGTTTAGAACCTGCAGATAACGACATCCTGATTTTGCTGCAGCCAGGCTGATAATGCAGCTCAATACCAAAGGCACAACAAAACACTAATTAGCAGCTGTGACACATAATGTAAGTCATTGGGAGAGTAATAATTAAAAGTCATCATTTATCACTGACAACATTCAATGTCATCTTTACGTCTCCTGTGTATTTCCATATAACAAAATCATTTATCCTTTAACCACAGCACCCGTCATTTTCAAATATAATTTTCTTCGTTCACACACTTATTGCCAAAGAAACGGACATGCATCCACATCCAGTGCTCAAAACTACATCGACCTTGAGAACACCTGGATAAAGGTTTGACATGTCACTGTCTTATGCTAGACACATGCCACGCCAGGTCAGGCTGATCGCACCAGTCCTCCCCAACATATTTAGTGAGTAGTGATTCAATAACTGCACTTGGTTAGTTGTAGTTCTTTCGATCTTCTTGGAGAGTCTCATTGGAGCATGCATCAGTTCTTGAGTTATTGAAAGCAAAATTGAAGTGAGATTTGCAAATTTGTTTGTACTTGACTAAACCTGGGTTTTCCTTGTCAAACATGCACCACAGATTGTGGAAGCTTCGCAATTCTGCAGGGGGGTAACGCCTGCCCACCTTCCAACAGCTGTAGTAGCTCTCCCTTGCCTTCAGCATTCCTTTTGTCAATAAAAGCTGTTGTCTTACGATCGCCACCCCTACCTTCGGATGGTGCTTCGTCATGATGCACAACATGCTTGACAACTCGAGCTAACTGGCACTTTCTGACACTGAGAATTCCAACAAAGGCCAGTTTACACACCTGGACAATTTCCCCTGACTTCTTTCTAATGTGATACTTTGGTTCAAGGAATCTCTTCTTCAACACACTCTTGGTAAAATTGCCTGATTCAAGGCTGACCAGCAGGATGGCTGGGTGGTATTGTGCTGGATTGCTCCTATTATCCCATGTAACCTGGTTTTTATGCAACCAAAACTTCTAAGCCAGCCTGATTTTGTTCTGTCCACACAATTTCAGATTATTATTATTATTATTATTATCATCATTTTTTGCATGGCAGAGGCTGATATTTAAAATATATGGAACGATGGTACAGTATTTAGCATGGACGAACTAATGCTGGCAAATGGTCCAATATTTTCTAATCAGTGTGAATTATGAGCTTGTGATTTCAGTGGAAACTTTTCTTGGAAGATTGTCTTATCGTCACAGCCTAAGGTTTCGAGTTCAATCCCCATTTCGGATGGTGCATTTTCTCAAGTGACACGACTTTCAATGGGTTCTCTCCATATTTGCATGAGTTTTTGTCAGGGTGCTCCTATTTCCTCCCACCATCAAAGCCCATCATCAATTAAGATGGAGGAATAAAGTTGGGAATTAACGAGGATCCCTATGAGACCACAAGCCTATCACAATATAACCGATTATTATTATTATTATTATTATTATTATTATTATTATTATTATTACTGTTAAGTCTCTCCTGCAGCATGACTTGTCACCATATCCTTAACCAGGTGACAATAAAAATTGCCTTTACATACATCCTTTTACCTACACCATTATTATCAGGCTGACTTATCCCTGCATGGCCAAATCATTGTTGCTCCCAAAAAAAGGCGTTTTACTCAAATCCTATACATATTCATCTGAATGAGTTCTCATCAGGTTGCTAATCAATGCCTCTTATCCTGAAAATGACTTGTTACATAATTCACATGAGAACACAAATGGACGCTGCTGCAATCGCTAGCATTGTGTCTTCTTCATCATCATCGTCATCTTCATCATCATGGGCTTGAAATATTCTACGAGAGGCATTTCTTTTGAATGGCTTACTTTCAGAATGGTGATTTCTCTTGTGCCTTGCCACACTCCCGCGTGACTTATACTCTCTTTGGCACAAATCACATGAGAATTTCTTCCCACTGGCTTCAGTGCAGGTGGGCGGTCCTAAAAGTTGATCTTCCCCACCTTCAGCATCCTGCTTCACACGAACCATTTCCTTCTCTTCCTGCCCTCGTTGCACGGCCTCCTCCTTCATCCTCTCGACAGTCACCTCTTCTTCCATCAAGGATGGTGCCTCCTGCTTCAGTTGTACCTGCCAAGTATCCTCAGTGGTGATGCCACAATCTTCTTCCTCCAGCTCTTGCTTCTCTGCGTAACCTGGCATAGCGAAGGTGACTCGATGTCAAAATAACAGACAACTACACAAGAACATGTGCAAATTCAATAGGTTTTAATGTAATTCCAAAATAAAAATACTACCTTGGCTGCCAATTGTCTTACTAATACTCATACCTACTTACTATTACTACTACATACTTACTAATACTATATTCATTAGATATTACGAATATCTAATGAGGCAAGATTATCGCAGTTTAAGAACTTCCCGACTCCATTTACAGTTTATTAGTTAGCAACACTAACTAAGTAACACTTAAACAGCTTCCCATGAGCACAGTTTAACCTTATGTTTCTGCACAAATCACACAAGTTTGGTGACATTTGTAGTTGAAATCATCCTCAAATTGCACATTAATTAATTATCGTTGCCACTGTTCGTATAGGGGATGAATTTCAGAAGGATTCACACTGACATGGCTACTTGCTAGGATGATTATTTAAATGATAATGTAAATCAGATTGTGCCAAAGCACCACGAAACACTTTGTTGCACAATTTACACTTGAGGAATCCCTGACGTTTGTGCTGATAAACCTTGTGCACGTTCAGTTCAGATTTTGTTGTAAACTTCTCTCTGCAAAACTCGCACCTTACATTTCTTTCCAGTGAATGAACCGTATACTTGTGTCTAACCAGGAAATGATGATAAAAGAATTTCCTTTCACACATATTACAACCAAATGGCTTTGCACGTGGATGACTCTCACGATTGTGAATTGTCAACTCAAGGCTCATGCAAAAAAGTCTCTGGCAAAATTTGCAAGTGAATGTCACTTTCACACCATGCTCTATCTCCATGTGCTCCTGAGCATCGTGGTGAAACAAGAAGGTACCTTCACACACATTGCAGGTAAAGTTCATCACCAGAAAATGTCTTTTCTTCTCATGTCTAACCAAAGCATCCTTGCAGAAGAAAGATCTGACGCAAAAGTCACATGCGTATGACTCCATACGGGTATGAACAGTCTTCAGGTGGCTAACCAGCTCCTCACACCCTGCAAACGACTTGCTACAAAATTCGCATGAAAATGGATTGGCTTTGGTACGACAACCCTGTTTGTGTTTTATGAGATGTCGTTGCGCCTGAAAAGATTTGTGGCAGGCATCGCATGAGAGCGGTTTACATTCAGGGTGTTTCTTTCTCATGTGCCTTGCCATGCTAACAGGTGACTTACACACACTTTGGCAAAAACCACACTGGTACTTCTCCCCACCGGCTTCCAGTCCTTGAAGCGGATCTTCCCCGTCATCCGCCTCCTGCTTCACATGCACCATTTCCTCCTCTTCCTGCCTGTCCTGCACGGCCTCCTCCATCACCCTCTGTATGTCCACCTCTTCTTCCATCAGGGACGGATCCTCCTGCTTCATCTGGATGAGCCAAGTCTCCTCGATGGTGATGCCACCACCATCTTCCTCTTCCTCCGGCTCTTCCTTCACTCTCACCCCAGGCGCCATCATTCCTGCAACAGCAGCATTGTTATGCAGCATCACCTCTACCTCTGCCTGATATGATCCTTCCAGTACAACCCTGCACCCACCTGATAATAACTTGTGTTGATGTAAACCAATGGTCAGATCTTCAGCCTTATTGATAGCCTTCACCAGATGAGATCCAAAGATGCTCCAACAGGAGCTACAGACTCATGTTGAAGAGGAATGAAAACCGTTGTCGTCTCCAACTCCAAGGGCGCATTCGGACCGATGCTTGTTCCCACCAGATGGCGGGGGTTGTCACTTTCGGCGCCAAAATTCAGCTTAATTTGAAATGGCACTTTCAGGGTACCGGCGGTACTGTGCAGTACTCTTCCTCTTGTTTGCCAGACAAGAATGCTGTGTTTGTATGGAATAATGTCAAGTAGGCCGGCACACAATTTAAATTGGGTACTTGCAAGGTACTTGGTATTAGTCTGACACCCAGGGTGGTCTGTACAAGCCGACAAACCACAGTGTGGTTGTTGAATTTGTTCATTCTGAATGGCAACAAAAATACAATGATCAAACTAGTGAGGTCTTTCTGCAAAACACGACTGGTTGAATTATAAGTGCTGAAATAGACAAAATTATTCTAAAATAGTCAGTGAGAACCATGCTAATTTTAAATACAAACCATTTATTATATAGGCATAATTATGCAAGTACTTAGGACACTAACTAGACTTATATAGTTACAAATTTTTAAAAAGTTCGGATTTGTTGCACAAAATGTTACATGCAAAGTGCTCTTTGCATTTCTGCAAATGAAAGACCAATACAGTAAAAATCGCCAGTGTGCCAAAGCAACATTGAACAGATTTTCCAACATGAAGTTCTTGTCATAGGTAAGGCTCCAACTCAGTCATGTTTCAAAGTTACCGTACATCCTAATGCAAACGCAGCAAGTTTCCATCATAAATAAATGTACACTTCATAAAATACGTGCTTCATAAAATACGTGCTTCATAAAATGCTTCATCAAACAAGAGATTAGGGATGGATAGATAGGTTTTCATTGCATTCACGGTCCGATAAAAACGGGGGTTCATACTATGCATACTAATTTTGCAACACTATGTTTGGCTGAGTATAGCCCTTGATACTGATGCGCCATAAAAATCTCAATCAATAACCACCAAACCTTAAAGAAAATTATGCCCATGCCCCTGTTCAGCTAGAGGGAGCAGGTGTCGCAACCCGTGATCAAAAGAGAAGCAACCCACCATAAGCGCCATCCAAGCAGTACTTGCATACAAGAATGCCATGAAAATTTCAGCCCCCCATGCATTTGCTCAGCAAATGTCATTAAAGATCTCGTCCAGAAATTGATATGAGAAATCCTCATCCCACTACGGTACGGACCTGTCACCCTGTGGAATTCATGTTTTTGGTGAACTGAATAAACCTTTCTGAGGATGCTGATTACAAATGGACAATGAAGTGAAGGATAAAATTCGGAACAACCCAAGGGCTTTCTATGAGAAAGAAATTCGATGTCTAGTGTCTCAATTGGATAAATGTACAAATCATCATGGGCAATACTTTTGAATAAATGGTAAAAAGTAACCTTCCTGTAGCCTTCAGCTCGTTATTTATTGACTGATCCTCATCGTAGGTTGCTTCCTTTTCCATAATGTGATGCATCACCTGCTCCTTCAAGCTACACATGTACATGTGCATAATTTTCGTTAGGGTTTGGAGGTTATCACTGCCAATCAGCATTATTGTCTGTCCCATAGGTATTCACAATAAATTTGGCTTGTTTGTTATTGACTGTACCTAACTTGCATTAAGCCTGGAATGAAATAAAAACTTTCCAATAAACTGGTAGTTAACTGGGCAGGATGAGGCGAAATATCTCGGATGCACAGGAAAAAGAGCATAAGTCAAAAAAGTTAATTTGTCAGGAGAGCAGATTATGTTAAATACTGGACTTCTTGTAAAGATGACATACCCCTCCTCGCACATTTTTTTTTCCTAGCCTGGTTTTAGGGCTTGACATGCAGCCTTCTGGCAGAACCAAGAGGGACTCCTTGTGACCATAACTGGCATAACAGGACACATAACTCAATTTGTACATTTTCTGACTTATGCTCTTTTTCCCGCGCATCCAAGATATTACTGACCAACATAATCATACTACTACTACTACTGAAAGGAAGACTAAAAATTGATCAGAGCAGCCCAATATTTGACTAATGTTGATAGGCCTTGGATGAGTTTTACAACTGTTGGTGGGATGGCCTCCAATACTGTGACTCGACACAACAATCTTCAATGAGTACATACCAGTATCTCTTATTACGACAAGGACTTCCTGTAAGATGCGTACAATTAAAAAAAATAAAATGCAATACTTATGAGTTTGCCTAATGCAAATAATTTTGGCATGCCATGAGTCCATTTTTGAAATATGTCTTCATGTGGCAACCTAAATCATAACTTGTGGAAAACATTTTGTGACAAAATTTGCATTTAGACACTTTCTTATTAACATGAGTACTCTTCATGTGGCGACCTAAATCGTCACTTGTGGAAAACATTTTTTGACAAAATTTGCATTTAGGCACTTTATCATTAACATGAGCACTCTTCTGGTGCCGAGCCAAGAGCTGATTAGTAAGAAATCTTTCTTGGCAAATGTCACACTGAAACTGCTTGCTCTGCTTGGTCAGCTTGTGTCCAGTTTGACGTCTCACATGATCAAACAACATGTAGCGGGTGGCAAATGTCACTTGGCATGTACCGCAAGTGAATGGCTTGTCCATGCGTGCTTGTTCATGCATCAGTATATGCTTAAGGAGACCGTCACTTTCAAACGAGTTGTTGCTTGGCTCATAAGTATTATCTTTAGGTTTGGTAGAATGGACACGCTTCAAGTGCTTAGCTACGTCTGAACGAGTCTGAAATACTTCATCACAATACTTGCATTTCAATCGCGTATCAACAGGCGCGTGAATGATTTTCATGTGAGTAAGTAACTCACCGCTGGTGTCAAAATCCTTGGAGCAAAATGCACATGAGAATGGCTTTGCAACAGTATGAAACCTCTTCTTGTGCTTAAGCAAGTAACAATTTTTTTTAAATTCCTTAAAACAAATATTGCATATGACTGGTTCATTCTCCCTATTCTTTCTCACTTTGTGTCTTGTAGAGCTAGGATGTGCAACAAGCTCATGTGCAACGAGTGGCCTGTGTTCAAAGAGTGGATCATCGGCAATGAGTGGATCGTCGGCAATGAGTGGCTTGTGTTCAAGGAGTGGATCGTCAGCAATGAGTGGATCGTGTTCAATTAGTGGAGTATGTCCAAAATCCTCTTCAGCATGAACACTAGCGTTTGGCACTATGAAGTGATCATACGATTGAGAAGGTCCCTTCACTAGGTCTTCTAGAAGTGCACCTTCTTCCTCCTCCTCCACGTCGACCTTCTCCACCTTCAGCATTCTCTCCTGGCTCACCTCCTTCTGCAGGTCCCCCAGCACCTCTTCGAAATTCACCTCATCAAATAAATCCGGGCTCTCCTGCTTTATAAAAACCTTCCAGGACTCCTCTGTGGTCACATCCTCCTCGTCAACCTCCTGCTTCACGATACCCATCGTGCTAAAACATGAAAGGTGGCACCTGTAAAGTGGAGTTCAATACGCCAGCAGCCCTCTGTGCGTATTCTTTCTTTCATTACCTGGCCAGCCTGCGCCCTTGTGGTTCTTCTCCTTGCCCGTCCATCGCGAGGCCGGACCTCCAGGGCCCTCCTTCCACGCAGTTCATCAGCCTGGCCACAAAAGGGATGAAAAATGTCAGCAAATGGCTGCCATCTTGGTTGCTTAGGGAGGGTCGCATTCGGGTGGACGTCTTCGGGGGTCGACAGTATAGCCATCTAGTGAGACCTGGAGTTTATTCCCGAAGTCGTTTATTCCCGGAGTCGTTTATTCCCGACAGATGGCAGAACCATGCGGGAACAACGGGGAATCAACATGCCATGAAGTTTCACCAATGTTGGACAGATGGCACGCACAACCTTCTTGTCACATTATTAGGAATTAAATACTGTATACGGAAAAATGTCGCGGACGTCATCGTCCGAAGTTTAATATTTAAATCCTAATTTAAGTCGGCTCTCAACCTCCCACTGAAATCCACAAAGATGGAATGTTGTCATACGCACAGTACCGTGCACACACTGCATTATTAATTTAACATGGTCGTAATGTATACATTACTTTGTCCAGCAGTAATGGTAGCATGCACTGGATGAGTCACTAGTTTGAGCAATAATGCAGGGGGGTTTTGAGCGATATGTGGCAAAAGGGCAACCCTTCTCCCCCTTCATTTTTATTATACGAGACTGCATCGGTTCCGCTCCCTGCCTGGTGAAGGGGTTAAATTAAAATCTATCGATTGGTTAACGCACAAAGATACCGGACGAGCACCACTAGTAGCCCCCCACACACGTGATGTGTTCTGCCTGTCTGCTTCCTCATTTGCAGGCCGACACCACGTTATTAGTTGCACTTTGATCACCCGAACATGCACCAGAAAACTCACTTCTCGTCCACCAACCATTTTAACTCTCACAGTCTCACTTACGTATATGCTTAAACGAAGATTTGGGTTTGCCCCCAAATCAAAGCTATAATCAATCGGTTACTGGCTGAATCAGCCAAATAATCGTGTTTCTTGATCCGTCTCACTTATGCTTTTATTTATTTATTTTTTATTTGCATTACCCCATTGGGATTTACCATATCCTTGAGGGGGGGGGGGTGGATTACCACCATCGGAAATTGGAGCCGTATAAGAAGATCTTAATTAATTACTCCAGGGTAGGTAGGAGGGGATGTGCAAAGTGCAAGTGCAATGTCTCTAATCGTCATTTTGTGAGCTCCCCCGGGTGGCTTAGTCTGTCGGAAATTTCCACCCGAAATGAAGCCAGAGATGGCCCAACTCTGCACGGATAAAGGTGGGAACCCCGGGTGGGGATCGAACCGCAGCGCCACTTCACCTCCCCGTCTCACTTATGCTTAAATCAATCGGTTACAGGCTTAATCCGCAATGACAATTTAGGGCAAAATAGTTTGTCTTGATCCGTGGCTGTACAATCTGATAGTTGACTGGTGGGGTTATAGAGACGGCCATAAATGGATATTGACGGCCCTGGGTTGTTTCTATACGGTCCGATTGGCATCATGCATTCTTCCATCAGGAGAATACAAATTTATTTTGCACCGTAAGGCAGCAGATGTGTGATAAGACTAGTATATTTTCTCTCCTTATTTTGAGGGCGGGTGTGTACCTGTCGGCAGGCAACACAGGATTAGTCAAAGTGTACTATTTACTGATTAGGAGAATCTTGCACCTGTCGGGGCCCTTTTCGAGGTGGCAGCCTATCATTATCGCCTGGTTAAGAAGAATGAACCGCGCTTTTATATTTCAAGAGGGAGGAGGATCCATGGATGTGCTCTCTTTCATTAAATCCTCCTTTTCGGATGTGAATCTGTGAGGGCGATTCCAGTAGCGGGACAGGAAGTGGGCAGTGGAATAACTGATGCATATAACTCAACATTTAAAAAATATTGGTCGCGCGGCTTCCCTTTTATTTGGGTATTTATATATGTGCGTCGGCTTCCGCCGCCTCAAATTAATCTCATGTACGGCGGTAGGGCGTTGCTCCATAACTATGGCTCGGGACCTAAAAATAGTGCGGTCTAATTTCTCTTTTTTTGATGTCCCAGAAATTATAGCATGCTATGGACCGTCAGCTGGAGTGGTCAAGTGCTTTCAAGCTTTAACCACCAGGTACCATCGATCGGTTTTTTTTTCATCTCTCATTTTTTAGGGATTTTTAGAATTTTTTTTATATATAGAGCTAGAGTTGAGCAGGTACATGCCCTGCAGCTTTTGCTGTCATTTATTGTCCAAAATAAAAACCGCTGAACCTGAATGTCACTGTGTCACTTTTTGTGGAAACGAGCCCAGAGCCTTATACGTGAAAATAAAACTGAATTTGAGTCACAAGGCAGCGAATTTAATTTTATCCTCGGTTCTTTCCTGAAATACTCTACATGCACAAATACTACAGCACATACGATATATAATTTGCCACCTCACGTTTTTTTTTACGAAACGCACATTATTTCAAAAGGCACTCTGCAATAAAAAATATGAAAATAAATGACACAATAATTACCGTTAATAAGGAAGAGAGGGGGAAATGTTATGGATTGTTTGCTCCAGAAAACAGTTCACATTGCTGATTTTTCAAGAATCACATTCAAGTGTCGTGATTGTTGCTTTGAATTGATTTCTGCGGAGTAGAGCTTTCTTCCTGCCTCCATTATTGGATTGCACAGTATGATAGAATGGGTAGAAATTGATTTTTTTGGCAGTACGAGTACATCACCAAATACTGTACTGTCTTTGGCACTCATCACTGGTCTTCCGTTTTCAATGAAAATATGAAATTAACTGGAATATGTCGATATTTATTTTTATAGAGATTTTGCTATAGTTCAAAACTATTCTAAAAACAATGAGTCACTACAATTCCTCAAATCTGAAGAAAATATCAACCTGATTTGGCTCATAATTTATTCTGGAAGCATCCGACTTGAACTAATTTCATCACACTTTTTATGGCACATTTGGCTCATATTCCTTTTGTATATTGAGGCTGAAAAGAGAGCATCAAAAAGTTGGAGACTGAAGTTTCCTAATATTTCTTCATAATTTTTTTTGTCGCTGTTATCCGCCCCTTAAGAAAGAAAGAAAAAAAAGGAAGGACTGAAGGAGGAAGAGTCCAATTCTGGAAATGAGAAACTTTTCATCTCGGTCTAATTGAAAATCCGATTTTGGAAAAGTAACAGATGGCCCTCTCCCTTCAAAACGTGTGCACTTGTTTCCCCGTATACCCTTAGATATTATGCCAAAAGTCCGGGAATATTAGCCTGCAAAGCCTGCAGGCAATAGAACTTTTTCAACATACAGGACCGTCGTTAGCCAGATTTGGACTTTTTTTTAATTTAATTTTTTAGGCGCTCCATATCGTCCGATATCACTGGGGGCGAAATATAGATATGCTTCGTGACGTCAGTAGGAAGTTATGCTGACCACATGTTGCGGCCACGTTGCCATATTGAGCCGAAAAGAGCAACAAGTCTGAGGGTCCGGCCCTTTGCTCTCTTTGTGTAGTGTTATGCCTGTTGCATACGTGCAAAAATCAGATGACAAGTCGAAAATGTAACGAGAGAATAATCGAGCAAACCTGGCCTGAGGGGACTAATCCGCAATTAGGTTCGCACTGGATTACGTTTTGACTTCTGGCCCTCTCTTTTTTGGGGGGAGAAAAAAAATAATAATTTGGGGGAGTGGAAAATATGGGACGTTGCTGCAAAATAATAATAACACACAAAAAAATTGGGGTTCCTGCCATGAATATTGTGCAGGCTTCCGCTGGTTTTTGTACAGCCTCGGGAGAAAGAGATACCCAGTTTCAAATAGCTGGCAGGTAAAAACCCGACTCACTAATTAATGCGGACCTTTTTTGAGAGCCGCGGCCTTTTGTAATTGGACGTCCACAGGATATGAGCAAAAAAAAACGGTCGTAATCACATGAGATGAAAGGTAGAAGTAATTAAGTCCCCCGCATTATAACATTTTTTCCCCGAAAGGGATGCTGGATATTATGCGTCATACATATACAGTGAGAGTGCGGACATTCCTTTGTGTACGGATGTACCCCTTTCCAATAATGCAATTTGGCGCTTTATTGTCATGCTGGACACACGGATATTGCTGGAATTGGCGTCCCACAAGTGCGACGCCAGCGCACTTTGTTATTCCGAGCATATAGTCACACATGAAGGGCCCGTAATATGTGTTCTCCAGCCCCGTGTATATGATGTTGCTCCGCACATTTTCTGATAAACGCTCTCGTCATGTTATGGCACGATGGAATTTTTTTTTGTAAAAAAAAATGTGACTTTTTTTCCCCCCTGGATGTAAATGAAGGTTGAGTCTGGTGTTTGGGGGTGCGTCACGGGCAATAACGGACCTAACAGGGGCAATTGCACACCGGGATGAGGCGATGGTTCACTCTAAGCGCTTGGACGACACTTTGCACACAGATAGTACAGGGCATCCACCCACAGATTACAAAAAAAAATTAGCTAAAAATAAGCAGCTTAGGACGGAAAAAAACAGCAAACAGTTCAATTGGACATCCCTAATGTGGTGCCAATAATTTCAAACAATTTATTGAAAAAAATTTCCTTCAGTATATTATTGGCCTGGAAAGTATGACCGAGATATATACATGCTGAGTATAGATATAACTTTGCAACAACTTTCCTGTCGGCCATTAGGTCAAGAATGTCATTTGCATGCTGCGCCCTGTAATTGGACGCTTGTTTACATTAAGGGACAAGTGCAGTACACCCATCATTTTTTTATAGTAGTACGTGGGACGGAGGGTTGGGCCCATCATAATTAGAAATATGCACATTTTTTGTGCAAAAATAACACGCGCCTGTCCGCAAAACATTTCGCGCCAGGAAGACAAACAAACATGATGTTTTTTCAGTGCTATAAAACCTGCTCGATTTAAAATTCCAATCGTGGGACACCTATAGTTAAGGCGCAAAATGGCCGCCGAACTAGATTTGCGTAGTTTTGTAGTCGACATAGAAGCACTGCAATTGCTTGTAACGCACTATAAACAAGTTTTACTGCCACTTAATTGGTTCGGAATGAACTTACAACGGATTGACTTTCATTCTATAGTTTAGGCAGACCCCTTGTAAATTTCACATTCGATTGTAGGCCAAATAATGTTTAGGACAAAACGTGCAACAATCAGCGATTCTGCTGTCACAGGGTGTCACACAAGGACAGATTAGGCGGGAGAGTAACGAAGCGGGACATTTCCTAAGCATTTTGGACGTTTCATTACGCAAACCAGAGTCTAAATCCGCAGCCGTTGTAATCCAAGAAATTCGACAGAGGAACCCGAACCTCGAAGACTGAAGAAGAAGAGGAGAGAGAGAGAAAAAAAGTGCTCCATCAGCAGCTCTTTTTCCTCTCTGTCTTCTCCCCTTGCTGGTTCGCCATCCGTTACCCCTGTCGTCGCAAATTTGTTTGGGATTTATGAGCCCCGGGTTCATTAGGAAGACGTCACATTCCGACGCCCGATGCCACAGCTAGATATCTACGGCCTTTAATTTGAATCCTCTGAGAAGCAGACCTTCTCTAGTTAAGGCAGAAAAAAAACATGTTTTAAACGCATGCGCAACACGTGCTTTTTTGAAAATAATGGTGACGGGACCAACACACACAAAATAAAGAGGCGTAATGAGTCATACCGATATTGGTGCACTGACAGCCCTTCAATGGCCTGTTTGTTTAGCTCTATTCATTCAATTAGTATCAGTCGAGTACTTTTTTATTAGCAGGGTGATAAAAGCCGGATGTGGTAACGATTGCAGCTAAAAAAAAATGCGCGACGCTGATTTTGCATCGAAAAGTATACACAATTACCGGTTTTAAAAATAAATAATGCCCTCGCAGGGGTTTTTAAAAAAAATAACATTTTAAGTTCCGATTTGGGGGCGTCAATCAGTGTCGGTTTATCACTGGCGTCACTTTTGTTGGCGGACACAATAAATGACCTGTGTATGCATTTCTGTTGGTTGGGCGTTTTGAATGAAAATGGACCATTTATATTTACACTGCGATCACCTGGCAGTTAACATTTATGTCAGATATGCGTCGTGATTAACCCTGGCGACACATTAGGATCACTGTCGCTCTCAAAAAGGTCCGACCTGTCAGCCCCCACAGCAATGACACCAGCAAACCCGCTATTTTATTAATTAACAACAATGAGCGCTGGGAGTAGTTAAAAGTTATTGCGGCAGTAACGATTATTTGCAACTATTTCCCAATAATTGCGTCGTTGCAGTTATTATTCGTAATTTGCCGTTATTGACTGTCATTGCTGATAATTATGATCGTGATTTAACCTCAGTGCCTACGCTGTTAAAATGCAGGGTGGTGCAATTGCCCCCAAATTCACAGTCCACGAGAAGCTGGGATAGTCAATAAACTCGTATTAAGTCCACGAGAAGCGTACCTACTTCATTGTTTACTTTAGCAACCAATTATGAGACGTCACAGATAATTTTTGGCCATCATCAGGGCTATCAACATTTGACACAAAGATAATTTTTTGGGTTGGTGACTTCAGACTTCATGAAGTTAGATGGATGTGATTTCCCAACTCAGATTGTTTATCATCTGATATAATCGGCAGAATTCATCAATTGTTGGACCCTGTAGTTCATTCGGTGCTCGGCAATTGTGTCGCTGTATAAAGAGACAACTGCAGAGGAGCAATATATTTTACACCCGGCATTGACTGGGAATAAATACGGGTTCAATTTAGGTAGCAAGCAGCGTAGATTCGGCCATTAGTCCTGCACTAAGCTTATCTCTGGCGATTAATGCCATTGAGCCTCCATCTCTCGTGATAATAAGCCGCAAATCTCATTACCGGAGATGGCGCGGATCATTGATTGCGTGTGTATTTTTATCCCCAGTACTGGTGGTGGTGGTGTAGCAAAACTGGCGAGGTCACACACTTCGCTAAAACACATTGTGAATATAAGGTTTGTAAGCGATCAAACTGGAGATCAGGGTTGAACGCTCTGGCAACGTCGCATTGGGAGGGAAGCAGGGTTGCCATTTCACAGAATCACGATGCTTTTCTGCGTCTAACTCCACCCCCAATGTTACGTACTGTCACTCTGGGCCAGATATATCTTCGAAAAGTCCTTTTGGCTTTTTCTCTAACAAAATTATGGCATTTTGTGGAAACGGCTATAACCAACCATACTCTTGGACAAGCTCTAGTTTATATCGATGACCTGCGATTAAACCCTCCAAATATTGGGGAAAACTGCCCGGAAGTTGCGGTGATGCCACGCGTCTGTGGCAAAATGGCGGCCCCCTTTATGCACCTGGCATTTGAATGCCAGGCCTGTTGTGTGTGAACGAAAGAGGTCGAGGAGACACCACTTTTTGTTGGTTTTTGTGTGCAATTTTTTTTGCAAAAAAATATATATCCGAGAGTCAACCGTCGTTTGGTGTCAACTGCGGCCCTTGACACCAAGGGGCTTGTCATACACCTCCGGTCCGCATGGCCGCCCCGGAGAAGGGTTATTACCGCCCCGGAAAAGAGGAGAGCGGGTTGGGGGTGGGTACAAAACATCGCCCTTAATCTGACGAGAGAGGTCCGTAAACCCAGTGTTTTGAGGCCTTATGGTGTAACTACCCACCCACCTATCTGGCCCCTGATGAGAAGCCGGTGCTAACTACTTCATAAATGCTTAGCAAAGAAAGTGATGCCGGCAGCTCATGAAATCTGACCGGATGAGAGAGCGGCGTCAATAAAATATTACATGCGCACTAAGTAAGTGCTGCGGGGCTCTACTGCCAAACTATTACACAGGGGAAGAGTGTTATGTGCTACGTCTTGTACTTTCGGGAAGGGAAACTGTTGCCGGATGCTGCAGTTAAATTTCGACTCTGAGGCTGCGTTGTATATAGTTAGCGAGGAAATGTTTCATCCAGTTAAACTGATCGGTGGAGGAGCTCTGCTGACACATTTGCCAGTGGTCTTTCCGAGCAAGGTTTCATCTTGGAAAATATACCTTCTGCTCACGTCTGTGTATCAGATATCCGGCAGTGATATCCATCCCCCCTTGAAAACGAGATTTGGTTTTTTGCTAGTGACCACCAAGCCTTAATGCAGGTCCGTATCTGGTATATCCCGAGCACGCGAGTGGGGTCTTCTCCAGTCCCGTCAAGTGAGTCCTAAATATGCGGAAGTGATTTACGAGTTCCCTTTTCCGAATGGAAGTCGTTCTTTTTTTTTAAAAAAAAAAACCCCTATATATATACTCCGAGCCAATCCTACCCAAGTTCAAATGCGAGGCGTCATGGCGAAACCGACGTTTAATTTTGTGCAGCTTGTTGTTTGTTGGGTCTCTCCTGAAGAAGTCCGGTCTTCACACAGCCCCAACCCGCCGAATCCGGAGTGGGTGGGGAAGAGAGAAAGAGAAATAAATCAGAATGTAATCCTGACGAATAGGACTGGCCTTCTTGTGGAACATCTTCCGCCGCACACAATCTTACCCGGCTCTAAACGCATCTGCACAAAACAAAGGCGATTTGTAACGAGGTGTTTACTTTTTTCTCTCTATCTCTGTTGTTGCTGTTATTTTCTTGTTGTCGTTGGAACGATGCGTGACCGCAATGGACTGCAGCCAAAATGTGATATTGTGCCCAAAATATGAGAGAAATTATTAGAAACAATTTCCGCGCTACAAATTCATGTGTGTGTACTGTACAGTACAATCATGATGGAATCTTCCACTGTGGAAAACTCCATTGGACAAAGAATGCGTTCAAAATAGAATTTATGGCGCAATTTTGCACCAAATTTTGTTCCTCGCAAAATCCATTTTACAAAAAAATTGCATCCTCTGTGTATGTAGGCCACGAACGAACATTTTTGCATAATCCCGTCTCTTTTGCTCTATCATTTCGTAGCACGTCTGTTCATTTAAGGGACTTTGCAATTGCATTCCTACTCTCACAGAGAGAGAGAGAGAGAGAGACGAGAGCAGAAGTCATTTTTAGGAAAATAACAGATGAGGAGAGGCCCGAGCGCTAATTATCTCCCCTGTTATTACCTGTCCCGGATTAGACCCCCAGCATAACCGGATGGGAAAATTTTCGAGCTTGGGAACCGCCAGAAAGGGCCACTGGAAGGATGACAAATCTTTTGACATAAATCTTCAGCTTCCAACCCGAGTTAACTCCAGATGCACTGAGCCCACCAGACTCATTCCAAAACTTCTTTTTTTTTCCCCCTTCCCTTCACACGTAACCAGGAATGTTAATTTCGCCAAGTTACACCCTCGTGCAATCTATACAGGGCGACACACTGCTCAAACTAATGGCTGATCATTAAGATGCATCCATTCAAACAGCTAACTGCGTAAGTGTAATCAGCAGCTTAATTTAAAAAATCACCGACACTTTTATTGGAACATGAAGTAACTTCGACCTAGGTCAGTTCCCCTTGAATCTTCGAGTGTTGTTTACATTGAAACATTTTTCGAGTGGTGGTTTGCGGATCTTCAAAACTAAAGAGGTCCACTCGAGCATGTGTCACATTATCCACTTCTAGTGTGGTCTACATTCAGCTCCAGACAGACAGAAAAAGGGAGGGAGGTCAAAGGTCAACCCTCTCTTTGCCCTGGGATGGAAAGAACTGGTCTCCGTGCAATTAAGCACGTGACAGAAATCATCCGAGAGCAAGGCTTTAATTACTGCTTCTGACAGCGCACACAATTGTTGGCCATGATGTCATACTTATAATGGAAAGTCCAGGACTTAATTTTGTAAAATGAGTTGGGAGACAACAGTTCTTTCCATAAACAGTAGCCGTTACAACAAAATAGCCGCTAGTGCTGCGTTGCCACATTGTCAGGTGTGCAAATGATGAGCATGCGCATACCCTTCCATCTAGTTCCCCCCACTTGCCAGGAGAGCGTCGCTAGTGTCGTTTGCAATCTCGTTTGCAATGTGCACACTGAGATATTGAGAGTTATTCCAACCTAGAGCAAAGGAGCAATTTTTTGGCGGATTCGTGTGTCGGCGGTGTTGGGCCTTTGTTTATTTTTGCGCGTCGGATGCGGGCATATCTGGGCAAGATGGATGCCCCAGCTCCCCTCGGGTTGTTTGAACTGATAAAGTGCAGGTGTCGGCAGGCTCATTACTTTTGGCAAGGGGCGCCGCAGTTACAGATGGCCTCGCGGTCCAAGGCGACGCACAAGCGGCCCCAAATCACATCGCTGGTTGCGTGTCCGAAGGGCGTTTGCGCACTTAAATGATATCCACACATTTATTTATTTTTCTCTCTCTCTCTCGTTTTCTTTCACCTCCCCCAAAAACTTTTGTTTTTGTGGCTTTGCTGCAAAATTGGAAGAAGGGGTTTTCCTGTTGGCCGAGAATAGGTGGCGACACTGCGGGCGTTCTAAGCTTGGAGGGAAAATCTAATTGAGCGCCGGCTTATTTGGAGCGAGTTGTGATGGTCGACGCCTCGAGACTTGGCCGCAAATTGGCCCTTTCCCCATCACCCATCCATTACTAATGAACCAATCAAGGCCGACTACGTCTCAGGCCCAGAATTGCAACAAAGGACAAGACAGGACGCTTCCAAATCTGGCACATAACCTCATGAAACTTCAAATGTCCGTACTATTTTATACTATGCAGTTAAAGTTTCCACCGTTTTTACTTTCATCTGGAAATCCTCGGACCGTTCCTATCCAGTGCTGAGAACCTGATCGCAATAATGTGGAAAGCGTAGAAACCGTTAGCGAAAATGGTGCGTCAATTATCTGGGTGCCAAAATTTGTAGCTCCCATTTGCCTCGTTTCCTTTTTTTTCTTTTTCATCATCAGAGAAAATTATGAACGCCAGAAAAAAAGATGGTTGCAGCTATATACTGCTGAGAACGAAAAGAGGAGGGGAAAAAATCCTGGAGTTCATTCGGAAGCTCTCCAAATAGATTGGGTCCGCCTTCATTTTCTACAAATAATTGTTTGGAGGCGGCTCTCTCTTTTTTTCGGCGAAACTCATACATTGCTACGTGATTTTGCCAGCAGAATTTCCGGACCTTTGCTTTTTAAAAAAAATATCTGGAGAGGCGGGAATAAAAGTAGCTGGCTGGTTGATTCATGTCTCGGCTGAGATTGCCATTTGACCCTATTTCCTTACCTTTTTTTAGCCAGCTTTTTCGCGCAACACCCACAAAAGATGGAGGCCCTTGTTGCCGCCACAATGGAAACCTCTTCAATATTTTAAGCGGTAATGAAAGTTGCTTGCAACGTTTCTCCCTCCAGCTTTTTATGGAGTCGAATTTTACACTCCAAGCTTGAGGGAAAAAACCGGGCATTGATTTTTTTTGCCCCCCCCCCCCTCCATTGCCTGGAAATGACATCGGAATGATACGGTTTTTGGAGACGGTTGGGTGGGTGGGGGGAGAGGGGGGGGGCTAGAAAAATAATCTGGTTAAGTATTGTAACTTAACCGACGTCCTTTCAGGGCAGTAAACTTTTTTATGCCGTTCGGTGACCGTGCCATAAACTCAGGAGGGGTATAGGAGGGTGGGATTTCTATTCCGGGAATTTTCATGTCATACGGGCTGGGAAGATTATACCAGACACTTTTCTCGCCGAAAGAGACCATTTGGCCCCCGCGGTTTCCGCGACCTCAATTTCCAAAATCGGGAATGAGGAGGGCTATCAAATCTTGCGGGTCACTTAGTACCTTTTCTGATGTCGATGCAGACTTCTCTCTCTTTCTTTTTTTACTATTCCTTTTTGCTCTTTTCCCGTCTCTGTCAGTGGGACCAATGGAAATAATTTTGCAGCAGAAGCGTTTGAAGTGATATTATATAGTCCAGCAAACTGTACATGTGTTGGCGCATCAATGTTTTCCAGCCAACAATGAGTTTCTTCCAGGGTCTCTGTGGCGCGCGGCTGGCTGTTTGCTGAAGCAATCTAATAACTCGGCGCGTTAGGCATAATTGTACAGCTCGGGGTCCCATTAGTCACTTAGCTGCAGGCAACAGTGACATCATCTTACTTACATTTTGTTCCCTCCAGAGAGGCATAGTGTTGGTGGGCAAGAAAAGTAATTTTGTAAGGCGGAGGGAGATCCTCCTGTTTACTTTTGGATTGAAGTGGCAACAGTCCCACTGAGGGCTTATCGTGGGTCGGCAAGCAAGGAAAGGTGGGGGTGGGTGTGGTGTTTCTTCCTCCATATCTTATGTAAGAGGCGAGGCCGCAGTTTCCTCTCGTCTCATCGCTTTCTTCTTGCACGTGCCGCCTGCTTGGTCGTCTCTTTTTCGTTGTGTTCCTCCTAGTTTCCCTCCCCTCCTCACGAGACGACGGAAGAGAAGCCAGATTAATCTTTCACTGGAGGGGCCGCAAAAGCAAGCGAGTTTTGCATTTTGGTCCCCTTTCTATTCCCCCCTTTTTCTTCTTTTCCTCCCTTCCTTACCCACGAAATGGCTCGGAACCAATTTTAAAATTAATGGATCAGGACCGCTACGCACTTGCCAAATTATTTGCTCGCTGTCGGAGCCACAGACACACTTTGAATCAGGGCAATGGGGGGGATTGGATGTAACAATGGGCTGTGACACACAGTCGAGAGGGGATGAACAGCCCCAGTTCAGTTTATGGTGACTGTTTACGATCGCGCCATGTCAAGAGAGGCATACGTAAGGTGGCATATTAGCGAAAACTCAATTACATCCCTAACTCAATTGTTCTGTACACAACATAGTGCAGGCGCATACCATTTCGGAAAGAGTTTCAAATTGCTGCGAGGCAAACTGTGGAGAAAAACATTGACGAAAATGCTGATGGAAAAACTTTCAATATCAGACTGCAAATTTCTCCCAAATTCTTTTCCTCTTCCTTTGACGGAGAATGCCAACAGCTTCTGGTACAGTACACCAAATATGCTGCTTAAAATGTATGAAGTAAGGTAAATGGATACAGGTATGAAACTCACTACTGTCACCTGACCTATCACAATGCAGAGCTGGTTGTCCAATTACAGCAGGCCCTAATACCATGGATACAAATAGGTTCGGAAGCGGCATTCTCGGCGGCTCAATCTCTGATAAGAATCACGGTAGTTATTTCGTCAGCAGTCAGTTGGAGGAATGAGGGGGGAAGGGAGAGAAAGGTTAACAAGGCAAATTACAATCCCATGGAAGAGAGAAGAGGGGGAGGTGATGAAAGGTCTGGTCGTGAACGAGAGAACAGCAGGTTTCCTTCTTCCTCTTCTTCTTCTTTCTCTGATGATCATCCACCTCGGATTCCAATTTGATTCCTCTCTCTGCTGGCTGCAGGATCATTTAACAAAATGGACTCGTTACTCCCCACCATGTCTGCCCAATTTTTTTACGGAAGAAAGTTGACAAAATTAGCCGCAATGTGGATCAGTTTATTACAGGGTGGTACATTGTCCCAAGTCCCCCCGGTGAAGTTCTAAACCGGTTGCTGTTGTGAACAATCCGCTGTTTCTTCTCGAACTGGCACCACCCAGTATGCCTGATCCATCTTTCATGACCGGAATTTATATTTTTCGGTCGGAATTTCAGAAAATAGAGGAGCGTCAGTGCAGCCACCCTCCTGGGGTTGGACCTTTTCCTCGGTCTTCCCTTAAAAGGAGCAGATGCTACCTGTAAGCCTGCCTGCAGAATGTTGAGAAAGGTTTCCGTCACAGTCACGATCCGATTGGTTTCGCATCCGGGACACTGGTTCACATCACCTGTCCGAAAACCCTCTGAGGGCACCCCCTCTCTTTTTTTTCCTTTTTTGGGGAGGAGGGGGTGGGGGGTTCACTGATTGTATCCGGATCCTGTGCCGTCACGTCCGGATCCGTAGGCCCGCATAGTAATTCAGGGATTCGTCACAGGATCTGGATCAATGTGGGATCACTAAGTGGCGTGTAAAGGGGGGGAAAGGTAAGGTAGAGAGGTAGAGAGAGAGAGACGAAAGCTCACACTGTGCTACACAGCTGCAACACACCTCGATAAAAACACACACGCAACAATGGGGGACCCAGCAAGAAGCCGGTTTCTGGCCACAACAGCACGATTCGGCCTCAAAACATTAGCTACACTTTATGCCCCTGTGACCTCCGACCTGGGTCGCACCTGGCCCTGATCTGGTCTGATGTTAGTTTCGCCTTTTTAGCTAAGCATACCATCCAAGTCCAACAATAAAGACACCTTCGTGATTGTATATACCTGTTTGTCCCATATATTTCTGAGCTGACCGGAACGTGCCGGCTTGTTCCGTTCCGCGCCAGTGACATGAATCTGAATCATTTGCCTACCCTTCGAGGCTTGTTTAATTTCTTCTTTTTTCGGTTGGCATGATGCATAAGCGATGGCGCTAATGAGAGTTGAAGGAGACGGTGCATAACGAAGCGGAATCGATGATGGCCAAGGAGGAAGCCGGCTTTGTGACTGGAAAAGCACACAAAAGGACGTACGGAGGAGAAGCCTCGTGGCCTTTTCCAAGAGCTCTGGGTTGGAAAAAGGCCCCCCCATTTTCCTACCCCCTTCTTTCCCTCCCCTATTAAAATGTGACACGCAACAAACGAACCTGGCCGACGATGACAGGCTATACATCTTGGGCCAATAACACGCAAAAAAATGGAGGTGAGGAATGTCAGATCCCTCGAGAAATTTCCACCCAGGCTGCCAAAAGGACTATGCCACACACACACAACTTGGGGAGGTGACCCGCCATTGTCACCTCCCTCGGGTCCCACCAAATTGCTAATATTTTGCGACACGAAAATGCGGAAAAAATTGAATAAGGCCCAGCTATTTTATGCCCCTGTTATATGCAAAAAAAAAGTGCATACAACTGTTAGCAATTTGTGTGCAATAAGCTTCAAATATTGTGGGCTGAAAGGATATTTTTTTCCACTAAACTGAACCGCAACAATGACCATATCTCCTCCCCAGAGCCAGCCTATTGTATAACACTATCGAAATAATTCTTCAGCAAGATTGTTCGATTTTGGACCGCCCCCGAAATTCGGCCATTAAAAAGTCTGTTTCATGGGAAATTGAACCTTTCCCCCATTACTGGTAATGTGATTCGATGGAACACGTCTTCTTGAAAACGGTTATCTTTATACAACAGGCTGCTGCTGCTGCTTCTCCTCCCCCATCCTCCTCCCCCTCCTCCGACATTTCGGTCCTCTTGAGGTTTTGGCCACGGTTCATTAGCCATTGGGCTGACTGATGAAGGTTACGGCTTCTGATTGGAAGGGTTATTAATTATTTCCAACCCCGCCGTAAGTCCAACACTTCATCATTGGGGATAACTTTTATCTCGGAGGTAGCTCGAGGCAATTACAGGTTGCATATAGGCAAGGAGGGAGGGAGGGGGGGAAGGGAGGAAAAAGTGGGAATCGAAAATCGATCCGCGGAAATTGGGATAAGCGATTGAGGTGTTCGAGCTTTCACGTCCAATGTGGCTCACTCAACGCTCCCTTTTTTTGGAATAGTCTTACATTAACGGGATTCCTTCAAAGTTGTATGACAAACTTAACTTTATTTTATAGGAGTCACTATTACTGCGAACGCAACCGAGTGCGCATCACATTTCGCGCAGCGTGAACGGTTGGCATTATCAATGATATGTACTGCGCTTCACTATTTCCAACGCTACTCTTGGGGAGGATGTATGCGACGTTGCTAAAGCTCTGGAACGAACCTCAGAGGCTACGTGTATAATGGGGAGCAAGTGTGGGATGTGGCAACGTTGTTGTCATAGACTAACAATGGAGCTGCGCGAGTGTGGGTGCGCACTCGGCTGCGCTCCTATAAAATTCATATACGAGCGGCTCCGGAAGACCATAACAGTGTCGGAGACATTTTTACCGATGTGTTTGTATAAGCTTAATAATGAAACACGCGGTATTTTTCCGGGCGTGATTGTGGTGTCACCTTCCCCTGGTTGGTGACCGCCGGCCCAATTTGTCCAGTAATTAATGACCTCTCGGGCCTGATTTAAACAGCCGTCAGTTAATCAGCGGGCATCACCTCCCCAATATTCGGGGGTGTCCGGGTCCGAATACGCAATTTGGAAGCCTTCAAACCGGCCGTGTGATTAGGTGCGCATTAATTTTTATGACGTGACGCGGGGGCCGTATCACGTGCAACACGGTCAAACCGTGTCCCGCAGACACTCTTTTTTTAAACGCGCTGGGGAAATGACGCCTGACGACATGGGGTTGGTGCTAATCGAAAATATGGGATCGATGTTTGCCAGCAGAAGAGCCGATATACAAGAAGGCCGATTTCTCACGAGCAGGTAGTATACAGGGTGAGTCGACGGTTCCATCCTTTAATATGAAATTCACGGTTCATTTAGCAGGGGCGCCAACTTGTCACTTGTTCCCATGTGCCTTTCTGGGGGTGAATTCGGGGAGTTTTCCGGAGGGGCTTGTTCCGGGGGATTTGGCCCGTAAAAGCTCCCCCTATATCCCCAATCGATACATAACACAGCACGCTAAGGGCCACTATCAACTACATTGCAGCTCTTTAATTAAGGAGTCGGACACTATTAGTGGCCCGCCTCCTTCTCTTGGGGGAGAGCTCAACCAGATCAAAGGCCTCGCGATTAATCTGCCAGCAGGTGAACTGTATAGACAATGAGTCATACAGTTGAAGCCCCTCTTACTTCAGAGGTTGTATAGCCTGGTGCAGGATTCAGTGTCTTCGTATGATTTGCTAGGTGTAAGACTGCGTCACTAAAGGCCTTGACTCGGTTGCAGTGCTCTTAAAAACCCGGTTGTAAGTCTTGGAAATGTTATCGCCATTGGCCGACCATATCTGACTTCTCTTATGAAAGACAACCAGCAGAGCCCTCCAGTTTTATTTTTGTGTGTGTGTGTGGAGATATTATTTTTTATCGAGTTGGCCATAACTAGGAATGTTCTCCGGACGGTTTTCTGAGAGGAAATGTTACGACAGTAAACCCGGTCCCTCCGATTTCGGGGTCTCCGAAATATGAGGGCCGTAAAGAGAGGGTTCCTGATCATTTCCGCTCTCAAGGCAGCAGAAGCATTCCAAGGGCCGTTGCTTAGTACAAACTCCTGGAGAAGTTTGTGACAGATCCGAGAAGAAGTGCCGGAGGAATCCCGGATTACAGCTCTCCAAATTGCTGACTATAGACACTTGTAACAGCGCTTTTCTCATTATCGTCATCAAGTGGGTGGGGAGGGATATTTCTGTAGCCGTTATGGCTTACAACACCGACTTGGGATGTATCGAGTTTTAACAGCCGGCTTTCAAAAGTTCTTGTTGACGTGATTGCTGCTGCTTAACATTCTCTTCGACACTTGGATGCACTTCACGTCGCAATGTCTAGTCTCACAGGGCGGTGCATTTGGAACACTTCAAGATTGTTTACTGATGAGCTTGACCTCATTATGTTTACATAGCCGGCTGTGCGATCGTTAGCTCTGCAATTCCCGAAAGACTCCAGGTGTTTCCATAGATTCAATTCCATTTTTTATTGCCACGTTTTATATCGCGTTTGTTAAGCCGACATTAGTGTCGATTCAGATCAGTGGTCTGCAAAATCAACGTGCAAACGCCATATTGTGGGATCCGTCCGCTGATTCATATGCTGTTGCTCCCAACGGTCAGCGCGGTCACATAATTACATGCCATTAATCGAACAGCCCCCCTTGCATATTGCCTTTAAACCTTAAAAACTATTACATTTTTTAGGTGCATCGAAGATTCATATTAAAACTTGTGGAGGGAATCTCGTTAATTGCAGTGTATGTCATAATTTATTAGCGACACTCCCGCAACCAGAGTAAATATTTCTCACTTTTAATCACTTTAATCCGGGCGGTGAAATTATTTTATCTCAAGTCAAGCCGGGCTTAATCAACAGATTTGTGACCCGGTTATGCGCGCGTCATGCTTCATTACTCAGTTTAATGGCTGACAAATTGCTTTTTAAAGAATGATAATTTTTCGATTGAACCAAAAAAAGAGAAGAGAGGGGGAAAAAAAAAACAACACAGCAGCAGCAGGCAGTGTTCGACATGGAACCGGCCGAGCGTATTTGCGATATTCAACACCGCCCCTCATAAACGCGATTTTTAATTAGGTGTGCTCAAGCAAGTCAAATATGCCCTCAACACAAGGTAAATACATGTAAATGGAACGCGCCACGTTTTGCATTGATATCAGCTTTATTAATGTGCGGCCAAATCTAGCCTGCAAATTAGCATGTTTTTTTTGCGCATTAACCAAGAACAGACTAGTTGGCGGGGAACGTCTGCCACGGCAAATAATGCCATTAATCATTATTTTTCAAACAGTCCTCTGATTTTTTGGGGTATAGTGCTGGTCATTTGAATCGTTTTATTTCGCTCTCTGTGAATCTAGCTCGCTTTTTAAATGGACGGGTTTTTTTCCCTAAATATCTGCAGAGTACAATGTGCTTTTCAAACAGATGCTCATGCGAATAATTGCTCATAATGGGCTGTGCAACAAGTACGTCAAACTTATATTCAGTGCGATGTTATGCCTCATCCTGCTCGTATATCTTGATGGTTGTCACATACAGTATCCTTATGGTGCTGCACATACAACAGGCGTCCAATAAATGTGACTCTTTGTATTTTGAATGCTGCTCTTTAATATTGCAAAAGCGGAATAAAACTGACAAGCAATGCGTTGATCATCTTAAAATCGCGTTGGGTCAGGAATTCGAGGCTGGAACTACACGTCGAGGTGGATCAGCTGACGCAAGTCCATCGGTTCAAGTGTTCCAACTCCGAAGTCATCAGAGGAATCGTCCTGGTTTTTGGACGCATCATTCTCGATCTGTCATGCAAAGTTCTGTTACCTCAACTTATGTACATTTGCAAAGGTCAAGAATAGAGATTCACCTCCAAGACATTGGAGTGTGGGGTGGCCACGCTTTGAGGTGCTGACGTAACAACGGGCGGATCCATCTGAACAGAATCATCCACGGTCAATCTGTTGTCAAAGAGAATGTTTATGGCATCGACTAAATTATTTTGTGAACGTATCAAAATGAGACCTTGAAAGGTTTACATGATACATAAGATTTCTGAAATGAAGATAGATGGAGTGAAAAAATCAGAAAAAATGTTCTTCGCTCTATATGTACTTTTGCGATAAGCTTTCATTCATCTGGGCCGATAAATTTGTCTTCGTTTTTCAGCTGCCTACTGTAACAACTGCTGGTGTCTTGACTCATTGTTTGGACAAAACGACACGGCCTGGTCAAATAGATAGAATCAAAGTGTAATGTGCGAGAAAAATATGGGGATAAGAGTAAACGTCTTTGGAAGAACAAATCGACTTCTTCCTAAATTTATTAATATTGAATTAAAATTGCATTTTCAAAAGCTTATCTCCGTCATTTGATACAACGCAATGAACCTCCCACAAAATTATTGTGATTTTCAACTGCCGATGTGGTCTATATGTTATTTCCTGGCACGACGCAAACCAGCCATCGTTGAAAGTGTGGGTAACACATACTCTATACTCACTGATTCGTATTGATATCTGCTTGATGGCAGGGTTGTCTGCAGTACGACATCAAAGTTTCGTTCGTGCATTCGTTGTGACAGCATTCGTCAACGATTCCCTGGGTGGTCGAACGCCGTTCTCTTGTTGGTCCAGCAGTAGTGTCGTAGCAGTCGTTTTCTGGGGACATGTATACCATGGAAGAACTCAACTCCTGCTGCAAGACGTAAACTTCCGCTCCTTACCATGTCCGTTATACCCACGATCTCCACATGCATCTTTGAGTGCTTCGGTCAGCGCGTCTCCGCAAAGCCTACCACTCCCAGCGCTCACCTTCCATGCTGTCAGCGCCATCAGCACCACCAGGAAATGCCAGAGAGCCATCTGCATCAGCAAAATGTGCTCAAAAGTCAAATCAGATGTCCAGGAGCCAAAGAGAGGACACCACTTACCTTGGTTGACGGTTGGCGATCCAGAAGATCGGTTCGACATTTGAAGGGCCTTTTTATAGAAGCTCACAGGTGTCTCATCTGCCTTTTTATCTATTGTTTTGTTATTAGAGTCTCTATGGGTTATATGGACATTGCGTCAAAGGACAGCCTACGCCGTAACATGCTCCTTGCCAAATAACAAGATATGAGTGCACCTACTGTTTTACCCTGTTGATCAGCACGGATGCAGAAGGTGCAGATTAAACGAATTAAAAATTGAAAACAACCTACTCCGCAGCCAAATAAAGCGCAACAGCAAGGGATTACGTGTGTCACATTCGACCCACCCTCATGTCACGCCGTCACGGTAGGTTACGCTGACATAAACACTTATGAATTATTTTTTTTGAGCCTATGAGTATAGCGGTTATAAATACTCATCTTCTAATTAGCATTTCGAATAGGGTTGATTTGAACGCTTATGGCTTTTGCCTTTTGATGCAATTTTTCACAGCCATTGCACGCAAAGGGAGGCATCAGCAGGCAGAGAGGGAGTCGACCTAACTTTCCAACATTGGTCTCTCTCTAATCTGAAATCAGGGCAGGGCCCTGACGTCAACCAGGGAGATATGCAGCCTCCATTTTTGGCTTTAATGCTCGCACATTACGCATCGTGATAAAACCAACGCTTCTCAACTCTCTCTCTTTTTTTGTGTGTGTGTACGCATATCGACTCCACCCAATTTCCAGGCATGTAATGGCGCATCGCATGCACACACATATTGTCCTGGAACCTGGGCCGGAGGTGTCATTATAATTTCCCGCCGAGATTACGCCCCTCCAAGTAATTTCTGTGCTCGCCATTATCCCACGCGCGGACTTGGAATTCGCCTGGCATTTGACCCGCCATTTTGTCTGATATTTCCTGCTGATTGATGCGCTCAGTGCTGGAATTTTTTTTCGCAAGCCCAAATTCATACCCGTGCTGGGCAATTTCGTACTCTAATACACGTGTGCCATATCAGATGCGTGTGGACTGTGCATCTCTCCACCTTGGGAACGCGCAGGCCGCCATTGTGTGCAAATAAATTGCCAGGAGTCAGGGGGGGTTGACAAAGCGGATTTTTACCAGGGAGAGTTCATTATGCGATTTTTTTTCGCACATCGCCCGCAGGTGCAAGTCGATCCCAGCCAGTCGGTAAAAAATTAATTTCTTGCCTGTCGTTGCCGCCTCAGGCCCCGAGTCCCCGGTATTATATTTGCCATAAAAAGCCCTGTTCCACTGTTCGAGTCTGGACCCCTGAAGGTTATGCTGTTCTGTAAACAAAGAAGGCTATTTGGTTGCAGTGGTTCCTGCAGGGAGGGAGGGCCAAAAAGGGGAGGACACGTCCATAGCTCCGGATGAAATGGCATAATAGTCAGGTGAAAAAGGTCTCGACCTATGATAGCCAATGATGCCAACTTAACACAACTTGCATTCAATTTTTGAAATGGCGACCTCATTAGGTGTCAACCTCAACTGCACTGTAAACCACAAAACATTAGAAAGAGCATCACTGTCCCGTGGAGCATCAATTTTTAATGCTCATGTGATGCAATAAAAAAGCATCACAAGAGCATTAAAAATTGATGCTCCATGGGAGACTCACCAGTGATGTTTTTTAATGTTTTCCGGTTATAGTGTGTAGGTAATGGAAGTGCCCTGGGCTGTATCAGTTCCAATTGTCTGAGGAATGAGGCTACGGAGATCAAACACATTTCATTCTACTGTGCAGGCAGCTCCGACTTACGTAGCCTCGATCTGGACTTAAGTATAATAAAATCCAACGTGCGGATATATACGTAATATTTTCCTTTTGCATATTTGTGCTGGCTTGGACCGCCAACCAGAAAGTTCAGAGGCTAGAATGTATAGCATCACCTAATTTTTTTTTAAAGAAACGGGCAACAATGTCGCGATTGTTGCCTTAGGGCGTACTCGTTTCCATCAGTTTACTTCCCCCCGCACAAAAAAACCCGCCTCTTCTCTACGTTACGTGCGAGTGATACATAGTGGCCGTAACCCAACGCTGCTGGCTTGATGGTACCATCCCTATCCGGGACGAAATTCGATTCTGCGAGTGTATATTTATGGCTACGGGGGGAAACTCAACACCCGGAATTTTTGGCTCCTCCCCACCCCCACCCCACCTCCCCAATCCTTGCCCCCCCTTTCCTTCTTCCTCAGCAGAACTCGACCCCGCCCAACATTTACGCCAGATTTTCCCTGATAAAACCTGGTCTAAATGGGGGCCCGAGCCGGGAGGTATAGCGAAGAAAAAAGAAGAAAAAGAGGGAAAAAAAAGTGCACTGCATTTTTTAAGGGACAACTCGGGGACACTTATTTAGCTTGGGTCCTCCGGATATATACGGAGCCTTTTCTTCATAACGAGATTGGCAGAGATTGCTCCAGGCAGGAATGGCTTTCTCAGGGTTTATTCAGAACATGGGGGGATGAAGGAAGGGGGTGGGATTACATTCTGGAGGGGGGGTCTGACGGATAGCATCGGGCTTAAGACCGGGGTTTGATTCCGTCCGGACCAGATGAGATGACTTGGGGAATTTCTGGAGAAAATTTCGAGGTGGGAACATCCAACTATGCCAACGTCCAAAATTCGGTTACGCAAAGTTACCCATAACAAGGCTTCAAGGTGTCAAGTATCCTGGCAGGTATGCGTCCCACCGCACACGATTGCCATCATATACGTTACCATGCGGTTTTAATTCGCATTAGAGTACTCCAGTACTTTGACTGAGCAAAATAACTGCTAATAGACCCCTCGTAGCTGTGTCATGATTCCTATTTTGTACAAGCATGAGCAAAACGGCCATCATCATGAGCGTATAGCTCGCAATATAAGTGATGAGGCGGGAAATTCAGATTGCCCGTCCCCTGCATTACAGGGCGTGTGTAATCCCCCCATAAAGGGGGGGCTCCTCCTAATATATTTCGGAAACAGGGCGTAGCCAGAGCGTGTGTGTATAGAACGGGGCCCAAATCATGCCGGAGCCGTAAGCGCGTTTATCCTGGCCTAATTGGAAGGATCGGGCAGCATAATAAGCGGATAGCCCCGTATGGCCAGGGGCGAGTCCAAAGCCCAAAGTTATCATCAGTCTAGTCATGAAGAGGAGAGAGAGAGGATGGGAAGAGGGGGTTGGGGGGGTATGAATCTGTAGCATTATCAGGCCCGGTCCACTTCGCGTAGGTTAACTAACGACGTAGGGTCCCCCCCTACTCTTTCCCCATATCGCCGCCGTAATTAGCTTCCTCCAAAAACAAAGTTTATGGGCTCCAAAACGCGGTATAAATCACCAGGTAAGACTGGGCCTGGCTTCCATTATCATCCGTGGGGCCCGGCCCCGATGCACACCGGCCATCACATATCCTTAATCAAAGAGCCCCCATGATGTATGGGGTCTGCTCATGGATAGTATATAAAAGGTGGTCGCGCATCTTTCCTCATCCGTGTCCTCATTTGGCCATTAATTCCGGGTTACATCCGAAATTGGCCGGAGTCGATGGGTAGGTGGGGTCGGGTCGCCCAGGGGCCGCTTTCGGGGCCGGGCTGGACCTATAATGACTCTGCCACTTAACTTCGCGGAAAATTGAGTCTCAATTTGTAAGGCATGTGCTCTCTTTTTTTTGTCTCCGGGAGGGAGGAAGAGTCAATATTTACATGGCGATAAGGTCGGGCCTAAAGGGCCTTTTTACAAGGTACATTTTTTGCATCTTGCGTTCTAAGTAATCATAATAAACTACCTGGTTGTGGGACACATTCGAGTGAAAATGTCGGGTGAAACAAAACGACGAATACATTCCGGATAATGAATCCAACACAAACAACACCAGGAGGAAATCCAGGTGTGCTAGCTTCATTCGGTGCGAGAATAACATGAGCCCGCACATGTTTACCATAAAGTAGTACAGTGTAACAGGCGTCGGCAGTAATTTCGGCGTCACAATAACAACGTGTACACAGACGTAATTATCGCACTAAGCCAATTAGGTTGTCGTACAGTATCATGACCAGCGGAATTATGTGGTGGTGGCAGACAACTATTTCAGACGGTTTCGAGTAGTTTATTAATCCTCTATTTTGTAAACTTGTTTACAAGGTGCGTGATGGGGGAGCCCTCCAGGATGAAAATATGACTTGTTTTTTTGAGCAGTCTGCGATGCTAACAGTAGCTAATGAAAGCCTGCGGACACTTGCTGAGCGGCAGGAGGTTTAAAAAAAGGGAAGTGGAATTATCTGCGAAAACAACTGCATACCATGCAGCTAAATCTGATGATTGAAGAGCACAACTTTGCTTCTGTATACAGTTTCACAAAATGATATCATGGTGAAGTCACATGCGGATTGCTCCGGATTCTAGTGTGATTTCTGAAGATTTTCAAGAGCGAGGGTTTTTCTATTGACCAATGTAATTTTTAATGCGGATCGTTACTATAATAGTATGTGAAAGAATTAATGTGATATATACAATGTGATTCACTTTTCGTAGTATGAACCTCCACTTGAAATGACATGGGTTTAATGACAAATCCATATTTCCTCTGGATCAACCGGATTCTTATGAATTCATTTTGATTCCTCCGGACTTGACGCCCAGATTCTCCAAGTGTATATATATTCTAAGGGCCTTTATCTCTGCTGCGTGCCTTGACTCGAGCGATTTCGTCCCCGAGCCTTTTCCCCGCGAATAAACAGCGACCTAAACGGCATTAATTTATGTGCGGCAATATTGTCGTTAGGATGCAAGGACGGCTACGGAGAGCGAGGGAGAAAAGCGCGAGTAACGACTCCTGGAAAGAATGAATGGTGATAAGGCAGGAGAGACTATAAAACCATGAAAATCCCAGGCGGGGTCTAGCTAGGACTAAAACGGGGGAAAGGAGAAGGGGGGGGGGGTATGCCCGCATTATCCCCGCCATCTTAATTCTGTACAAATTGGGCTAACTGAATGGAATTTGCATATCGTTTAAGAGGCTTGCAGAGTCGTTGGCAAGAAGGACCACAGCATGTGAGCTAATTAACTCTGGGAGGAATGTTGGAAAGAAAAAGAGGGACCAAGGACTGCAGCTGCTCTCAGAAATAGCAAGAGGACCATAAAAAGCTGCCTAAACTGGCAAAAAAATTAATTTTAATTTTTAATAATTGCTCATTTCCAGCATGGCATTGAAACTTGAACATCGTACACCTTGGGCTAGGTTTTATTTTTGTTCAGGTGCAGGTGCAGACACTGAAGTGAGATTTGTGGAAGTTAACAGTTGCGAATAAAACAGAGTCAGAGTGTGAATGGGATGAGCGGTAGAGTTATGGACTCGGGTGATGCCCATTTCTGACCAAGTCGCTGAACTTTTGTTTGTCCCCTGCATGGCGTCATTTGCCCCCCATTCATCGCCATGCAGGTTCGACGTCCAAGTGAATGGCCCCCCTAATGGCTCCCAAGAGCTACTTTGCGCTGACCACAAGTACCGGAAACTGCAGGGCCTAAGTTGCACTGGCCCCGTCCCTCTATAAAAACTGAAAATCTTTTTCGAAGGGAAAAAAAGAAGAAAGTGGCAACATCTCACTCCGGCGGCCATTTTCGATCCCCATTCCAGGTATCGTAACTCGCGACCTGCGACTCCGATGACTTGGCCATCTCTGCTGCAGTTACCATAAAACGTGTGTCCCCCAGGTGTTGCTGCTGGGGGCTGGAGAAGGTTGAGCTCCACAAAAGTGAGGACCTGGAGCTGGAGAAATCCTCCAGAGGTCCCCTGGACCGCCCCTAAATGGCCTTATATTGACCTTATCAGAGGGGGGTCTGGCAAGAGGCACAAAAGAGCGCGTGATTTTATTGCTCACCGGCGGCTTCCTATGAGGACACTCGCTTGTGGTTGGTGGAAAAGGGAAGGTTCCAAGGGTCGACACTTTGAAGGTGGAAGCTGCCTCTTCAATTCTTTCTGGGGAAGTTGTAAAGACCCATTTCTAAGAGGGGGCACACTCATTGGAGCCAGACTAAACCGTTGGTGCAGTGGGGGGTATATGATGGGGTGGTGGGACAGACGTCACTGTGTTTAAGACTAATAGTCGGTAACGGAAGGTACAGGGTGAGGCGTGAGGGTGGTCCACATTTGGGAAAGAGGTCCATAAATTACAGGCTCCGCAGCATGGTAGGCACTGTGACATTCTCCGGGTCCTGCTGGTCTGATGTGTGACCCCGAAGGGTATTGTTGCCGCACGAATTTCTGTGCCTCTAGGAGTTAATCCTGATTTGTGAAGGGTTTGCTGCAAATTGAGCCTAATAGACAAATCGTGAGGATAAGTAGGTGTTGTATGGGGCGGTCCACTGTCCAAGTCCCCAGCGCAAAGGAAGGATGTTTATGGATTGTTTACCCCAGCAGACTGGGGTTTATTGCTTCACCTTCTATTGGTTGCTATGCAGTGCCACAAAGTACCGTAACTATCTGTAGTTACTTTGTGGCACTGGAGGACTCGATACTGCATGTAGCACAAGAGGAATATAGCTCTTAAGAATACGTTTAAAAATGACGAATACAAAGAGTGTGTGCTCTCTCGCATGTGCGAAGAGTCCTAATAGACAAATGCTGCGGCAAATGAGTCTCGGCGTGAACAAATTGCCGGCATATTTGAATCCGTAATTGCCACATGCTGATGCAGCCAGGAGTGGTCAAAGGCAGGGGAGCCAGCCCATCAGAAATAGGCGGCTTGCAGCACCCATGCAGTGCGGAACAGTTGCAGACTTTCCCATACTATATATCGGGCGAACAGGGCGTGCCACAGGACGGATTGTGCCAGGACTTACACGAGCAGCGCGGCTAATCAAGACATGATGAGAACTGACGCCAGGAGATTTATGTCCCATTTTGGCCAATGAAAAGAAAAAGTGCAAAAAAATCTACCCTGCTAAGGACCTGGTCACGTCTGTGACTCAGTACAGGTATAGCGAGATGACGAAGCCAAATTTTATGAGGCTCTACAAGCCACATGGATCGGTGACGTTGGCTTAAACCTTGCACGCTTCTGTTAATGATCCCCAAGTTTTTTTTTCTCCTTTCTTTGCAACAAAGTTTTGGCTCCTTTTCCCTGTGGAAATGGGGGGAGACTTGGAGGGTGGATGGAAAAGATGACACCTTTCAAAAGTGGTGGAAAAAAAGGGATATATCCGCGGGGCTGTCACTCGGAGAATTTTCTGGTGGCAGCTACTCTCAGGAAACATAAGACGTGGGCTCAAAAGAAGGAAACAACTTCTCACCTTCGATATTTTGGCCTTAGGAAAAGTATTTTGTATATAAAAACTTGAATATACAAGGTGTTTCATAATGATAAGACAAACCTTTAGGCGGGTAGCCATTTGATTTTGCAGCCTCGTTATCCAGATAATGGGCTTGAAATATCCTGGTGTGAGTGGGTCTGTCTTTCTCAGTAATATTTCAAGACACAACAATATTCTTGTACTTTAACCCCAGCACGACAGGTGTTCTGGCTCGTTACAACCTTGGTACTACCTTGAGCAATAATGCCAGGCTGCTGCCTCGACCATAATTATTCCAGGGCTTATCTGCAGCCAAAATTTCCCTGGTGAAAAATGTTGCCGTCCTCTCATTATTTCCAACCCCCCGCGATACACTGGCTGAGCTGAAATTAACTACGTGGGATAAAGAGGTCAGGAAAAAAAAATAGTTGTGGGAGGTGGAGGGGGGGGAGGCAATCGCACTAAATCCATTACAGGCGGTGCCTTCTCATTACAGATTAGCGGAACTGTTCCGTCAGTTGCAGGAAAACTAGGGCCGGCTGATTACAGAGCTGCAGCACTTATTTCGGGACAGCACTAACAAAGACACACACTAGCAAAAAATTAAGCAAATGGGACTCCTCCCATCCCTGTAATTAAGCCTGATCACTCCTGACCTTATTCCTTGCAGGGTTTTGCCAAAAAAGGTAGCTCTCACAGCATGGCAGCAATTGGCATGGAAAAGGCCTCGAGGCGGGGGCCTGCTCTATTCTTTCCTAGTCAATTCCGTCCGGTCTTTCGCCAAAGTCGTAATGAGAGGGGAGAGGCGTAGGTCTGGAGGGAGATGGGAGAAGGGGGGAGGGTAACGTTTTCACAGGCCATTTGATCACATGCAAGGCTTGGAGTGAGGATTGGATCGAGGTGTTTTTTTTGTCCGATCCGGATTGAAAGCTCAGTCTTGGAACAAAGAGTAGTGACAGCCAAGATAGGTCGCTTTGGTCCGTATATACGGTAGCAACTTGGTAGCAACTTGTCACCATGAAAGCTGCAGAATCTTCTGTTGACATTAATTTTATCCAGCAAATTCTTAAAGCTTGATTGTGGAAAAATAGCTGTCGTCACTCTATAGCTGAGTTGCCGATCTTGCTCCCGAGTGTTCCCGATCTTAAAGAAGCGTCCCATTTCCTCCTGCATTGACTTCCCATTTCCCTGCCTAATCTGCGAAGGTCCAACAAGGATGGCCTCCCGATATAAAACCCGGGCGCCTTCTGCTGACAAAAACGTGGCTCGAAAACCAAACGTCGTCTTCTCTTTTCCTCTCCTTTTTTTCTCCTTCCTTCTTCAGGTCGAAATAGAGAGAGGAGCGAGACTGGACCGCCATATCGGTTGCAATTTTGATGACGGAGGCAGCACAGACGGAACGGAAAATTAAGGATAATGGCAGCATTATCCGTACACGCGCTTGGAATTTCTTTTGAACCATTACACGCTATGGGAGCCAACCAATTCGCAAAAAAAAAAAATCCGTATGTCTGATACCAGGTTTTTTGGACAGGTTCCATAATACAGATCATTTTCAGGTCCGACAGGTGTCGCCTCCTGAGCTGGCCATCTATTGGAGAACCTGAGCAACTTGGTATAAATGCGACCCTGCTGCTCCTGGTGGCTTTGCTAGCTGGTGCCTGGTGGTTATATGGAGGTGTAACCACCAGACTCCCAGGCTAATAGAGCCTTATGAATAACGAACCGTAATTTTCTCTTCAAGCTGGCAAACCGATGATTAATCGAAGCCATTCCTACCGGTTCCAAACTGGTTCATGCCCAAACCGCGATGCCAACAATCCCCGAGACACATTGTTGCACTCCCAAACTCCCCAGCCTTGTACGGACACTTCCAAATATCCAATTAATCTGCCAAGTTTTTTTTAAAACTCCCCTCACCTCCCCTTCTCTTCTCCCGTGCGGTTTCCAAGGGGGATAATTTATGTATCATTAATATTTTATAAGTATGCCGGTCGATAAATCAGCGCGTATAAAAAGAAGCATTGCGCAAACACCTACAGCAATTGAAATTAATAGAGTCATAAATAGATTTTCGCCCTCTTTCATTGCCACAGGGATGTCACGTGACTTTACACGCAGATAATTATTGCACAGTTACGCAAAAGGAACCACATACACATAATATCTACAAATTCATGTATGTACTGAGAGCGAACATGCAGTAACCAAATGTGTAAATTGCATCCATCAAGTATAGTAGGGCCTTAATCAACACTGCCACTATCTTAATCCAGGCTTGACGCCTTAATTAGCAATTACCGACACTGCCAGGCCAATGCCAGGATATATTTACACGCGATACATGGCCCGTATCGGCCAAGATTGTGAGGGATTGCAATGTAATTTTTTTCCCTCTCTCTAGAGTGGTATAATGAAGCGTATCAATCAATGTAAACCCGATTAAACAGGCCGCTGCATCAAGTGGTTAGTTACCCGCGAAGTTATAATCTGGACATGTCGAAATAAGCGATAGTTTGGGGCCGGGTTGCGATAGCAGAAATGGATTGCCTAGGGTCGCGGTACGAAAACAAAGATAATTGCTCCAACATCGTGTTAGGTCTCATTAAGGCCCGCTTTTGGCATAATTATTATGTTGCTCGAACAAGCTATAAGCTCCCAATGCAAAACTAACCAGCACTCAGTTCATTACCAAATGGATCCAGGGTTTTCTCTGATGGAAATGCGATTCGTTATTTTTTGATTTCTATTGCGCAGGACCGTGAGGAAAGGATGCTCCCAAAATTTTTGGAAGAGACCTGCTGAAAATGAGCCCGGTTTTGGATGATTTTTTAAAGGTTAGTGGAAGTAGTCGTCAAAACCAAATAAAATTATGGTGAGATTTCAATTATTGGAACACACTGTACTTCCATCCTGTCCATGGAGCCATCATTCGCAAGTTTGGAATCCCCATCTCCTTTCCGAAAATTGGGTAAAGTCCGCTATTTATAAAGTGTAGCTCCTTTTTTGGGTTGGAGAGAGTGGTGCTATAAGGGTGAGTATATGGATCCATCAGCGGCTCTGGAGCAGAGAGAAGTAGGAAATTGGCTCCAGGTCAGTTGGGCTCGGGATTACCAAACTTGCCCAATTGAACCGGGATCAGCACGTTTCATATTTTTGATCCCATGGATCAAGGCAGAGGGAGGCGTTGGAGGGAGGGTAGAAGCCCTGACACGTGGATACGACGCCCATTCAAGCCTTTTTTCCCTCGGCCCCTCTCTGCCACGTACCAAGATTCCTTTTTCCCATTACTGGGAATAGCTGTTCCATCACTCCTTTGCTGCCTGAACTCTCGACTACTGGTGTTGTGTTTCGCTTTCACCATCCATCACAACTTCGAAAAACTGAAGATCTGGAGGAGGGGTGGAAATCACAGGGAATGGCGATTAATCACTGGAGATGTATACGAGAAAGGCTGGGAACATGCACCAAAGTCAACACATTCTTTGTCTATACTGCTATATGATGCCACATATGGCAACATGGATTGCAGAGGAATCTTGCACAGACTGATAACTACAAAATATATACGACATGAAGTATCTCCCGGCATCATCTCAGCCCATGCTTACGAAATGGATTCGGAATAAGGGAGACAGAAAAAAGTAGAAGCATGTGCTGCACTTGGGGAGGGGGTGTATAGAGGCCTGGAGGGGGGGGGGCGGTGGGTGGGTGGTTGGGGGGAGGTGAAGCTTATAAATAAATATGGAATCTGCCCGATTACTGGAGAACCCCATCGGGTACATTCCAGCTCATGAATCTAAATTTACATCTTATACCATGTCGATCAGTGCATTATGCAAGATGGAAAAGGGAACGCCAGCCACGCCGGATCGGATATTGGGTGGGAGGCACGGGGATGTGGGGTGGGGAGGGGTGTAACTCGTTACATTTCCTCGCTTATCTCAAAATTCGACTCCGGTTGGTCCTGCGTGTCACATCCGCGTATCTCAGCTTACTGTACCTGGTGTTGATTGACGTGGTGTCCAAAAGTCGTCACATTTTTAGGGTATAAAGTTCCCTTTTTACATACATATACGCAGGTATAGGGTGGTGCAAAATATTCTCACGTTCTCTCGGAATTAGACTTGTTGCGAATTTCTAAGACAAAATTACCCTAGTTGATATTGGCGATTTGGGCTTCATTATGGAGATAATCTCTTCAATCGCAATCACGCTGGTGGTAGGACCTATCCAGCTCGACAGGCGACCCATGGTGCAGAGGTTGGCCAAAAATGCGTTTCCACCGTTTTGCATATCTGACTCATAAATTCCCGTAGAAACTCAGAACCACGTGCCCGAAGTGAATGCAAAAGATTCGCAGTAGACAACATCCCCTCCACACAGAAAAACGCCGCATAACGAATCACTCTTGGGAACAGCAATTAACCTAATAGCCGGTAATTTAGGGAGGGTTGAAATTGCAACAGAGTCGTTTTCATTGAGCAAATTGCGTATTACTCATTTAGCACGCATTCCAAACGGTTGGAAATAATGCAAACGCGCTCCCGCCCATTATACAGCCTGTTGTAATTATCAACAGGCCTTATGGGCTCCAGCTGCCTTCCAAACCACCCTGGAAACGGTCCATGTCAATCGGTGCACTCTTGGAAAAAAATGGCGGCCAGGGGGGGATCGATGGAGTGGGCACTTGATGAATTATTGCCTTCCATTCATTACAATATTGCCCTGGGTCCATGAATCTTTCATCGCATAATTTTCCAGGAGGTGAGGTTTGGGGAGGGGGTGTAGAGTTTGAAACGGAGGAAAGCAAGACAAACTTGTTGGCTTCTTGTATACTCTGGAGAATCCAGGACTTCAAGTAGAGGATGCTGTTTGCCCTCGCACTCCAGGAGACCACCTCAACTCACGCTCCCCACTCATTCAAAATTGTTTCCACCCGCCCCCCAACCCCACCCACTCCAAACCGCACTATAGGAGCAAACACTCTCCAAGTTCAGGTGCGCTGACTTAAGTTAATCGAAATGAGTTGACTTCAAGCACATTGCAATGAAATGCCAGATATACTGAATAGATGGGACAAAAGTATCGTTTGGTCCTAACCTCTTACGAAATGAAGCGGAAACAACATCAGAAAAAAGAGAGAGAGAAACCAGGCCAATGCGATATACATGAGAAGGCCCCAACAGTATAATAAGATGAAGGCCAAAAACCATGGATAGCTTGTCCCCGAGAGAGATACGTTGGAGATATTTGAAATCGATGGGGCGATTTGGCCCTGGGGCGGCCACACCCCAGCCGGATTTAAGCACCAGATGCACACTCACTACAGGGGAACAAACAGCACAAACAGCAGCGACAGGGGGAATCAAAAGAATAAAAAAAGAAGAGGAGGAGAGAGAGAGAGAGAGAGAAAATATGAAGCCCCGGCGCGGCGCACCGTAAAGTGAACGAGCTCAATCCCGCTTCTCCAACCTTAATCCTTCTCACACGTTTCTACCGCTCACACTTTTACAGGAGGACAAAAATATAAAAAAGCTGCCGGCATCACCGCGATGGAGATGTATACATCAGTATGTGTGTCTTTTCAATGCTCTTTTTTTCTGAAGAGCAGTACAGCAGCACACGGTCATTATTTTCAATCCGGCTAGTTTTTCAGTCGGCTGAATCATGATGCGGTGTCCAGCCATAATGCTGTTGATGTTTGTGAGATGTATGCAACATGTGTGGACAGAATGACTGAAATTGTGGGATGTACTTGCATGAGGAGATGTACCCCCATGAATTGCCCTGTAGCAGTGTATCGGATATATGAGCGCAATCTATGGAAACACTCCAGTTGTTGCCCCAAGGCGACCGCGTTTAATCCTGGCGATACAGGGTGTTACGCTCAATGTGATTGTCACACCTCGAGCCCATAACAATGCCGAAAGCAGTAAAGTGTATACCTCCTCTCCTTGAAACAACCCCCCAGCAAAGTAGAGGGGGCGAGTGCGGAGACATAACAAGTAGCAGTTAAAGGAGCGGTGTGGCCATCTCTAGCTGGTGAGAGGCTGCCTGGGAGTACATAAAACAGATAGTTAGGCGGGCTAGATGCGGTCATTATCAAGAGACTGGAGGTGGAAAGAGAGAGAGAGAGATGCAATCAGGCCTCCCTCTACACCAACCCTTGCTCATTTCCACCCAGCAAACCCTAGTTTATAATGTTTTTGCGGCAGGTAAATACGGACCATTAACCATCTCCTTGCAACACAGATGTTGCCAGGCGATAGGTCACCCGGTTATGCGACCCGGATAAGGTGAGGAGAGAGAGAGGGTTCTTATTACCACATTCCAGGGTTTGCTACACTTCAAATCAGCACTGTACAGCATCAGGCTGGTGCCTATATTTTGAGAAAATTGGCGGCTTGTGCCAGGAATTGCCTGTTTAACGCACTGCCTCCGGTTTATAACCGCCTCGGCTCGAAGAGAGCTGTTAGTGATAAGCGGTTATTATAAAAGAGCAGCTAGTTGATCAAATAGCTGTTGGTCTCACAGAAGTTAGCAAACTCGCATTATAAAACAGCTATGGAGAAAATACTGATGCTAATGATAATTCACACACTAAACCACTGGTTAAGTGTCACATAACAAGACCGCTCATTAGGATAAGTTGACACCGTCTTCTCTGGTTAAATCCGATTTAGAACACATTCTGTAATAATTCAGCACCTAGTTAGACCGGGAGAGTGCGGCTCACGCATTATTAACCCCTTACAATTCTGGCTAAAAGTCCAGCACGTCCTGTAACATGACCTCGGATGTCCCGGATTTCTTGAATTCGGTCATGTGACCTCTTCCTCCCAAATGCCTGGCAGCCCACTAGTCGACCCCCTTTTTTTGATTAATGAACCTGCCTTTTGAACATCTCCAGCCCACCGCTGCAGAAGCCATGAATGTTTCATACGCCCCCCGGACCTGTCAAATTGAAACCTCTGGACTCTTCCTGAATGTTTCATCCCTTAGTCCTGAACTATATAGGAACGCAAAAAAAAGAAGTAGTAGGATTCCGGTTGGCTGCAATCACAGCTATCCGGAGCAAGTCGGACCCATCCCCTTTTCTGTTTCCCCCTGATGATACATATCTCCCCCCAAAAAAGGTGGGCCTCTCCCCTTGCTCCGTTATTGAATAACTCGATTCGTTCCCAATGGCATCGGCCAGCCTTACAAAGGAACCGTTTGGGGAGCTTCAGGGTCTGTGAATGTGCCCCCCTCCCTTCCACCCTGGTTGTGTATTCATACTCGGCGGGGCACATCTCAGGCTGAGGGAAAATCCCCTTTAGAAAAGACCTTACTTGATCTACATGGAAGGGACAGTAAGTGGCAGCTCGTAGGAATGGACCTCTTGATGGCAATCTACACAATTTTTTTTGATTTGGTTGGACCGAGAGAGAGGGCGATGGAAAGTGCTGAACTTGTGCTTTGCTGGGGGGGAGGAAAACCTCCAGGGAATTTTCCTTTTCAGGTTCGGAGACCTTGTTAGCAGCTGGGGCATATTTGTCTGCTTTCAGCGAGTTAAAGTAGATTCGTCAAGGGTTTCTGGCACCGATTATCAGGAAGGATACGCTGCATGTGGGAGGGTTGGATGGAGATGTGTGCGGGATAACTGGTTGCAGAAGGTAGCAGCGATAACGTTATACTATTCTTTCCGAGAACTGGTCAGTTTGGAAGCCTGGAGTCTGCTGAATTCCTGGAATATCCACGAGAGAAAAGTGCAGTTCAATCCGATATAAAAATTTAGACCTGTATAATAACCGCCTATAACTGGAATCTGAATTTGCTGGGAAATAATTTTCAACGATTATTCGAAGTGAATAGAACCCATTAAGTGTTGCGATTTCCGGTCTGGACAACGAAATGTGACTCTATAGATAGATTATTGACATGATTGCAACAATTCATCTGAAAGGTATGATATTTATTAATCGCAGTAATTCACCTTCACCATTAGTCATCCAGGGAGTATGGTCCAGGTGCTGGGTACCATTGTGGAGGTCTTTCAGCAGTGGCGGATCCAGGAATTTTTTCTGGGGGGGGGGGCACAATGGTATGGGTGGGGGGGGGCGTTGAGGGCCCGCCGCAGGCAAAAATTGTTTCGCTTCAAGGTCACAACCCTTTTACTCTCGAGCCCAAATTTGGGGCAAAACGGAAAATAATTACCCATAGAACAGTGCAATTTTGCACTGTTCTAGAGGGTTTTTGCGCGTTTCCCCCCCCCCCCCCTT